>JAAGAY010142950.1:0-48284 GCA_011801015.1 Ardeotis arabs | reverse complement strand
CTGCTCAGGACCCCACCGCACTGTTCCCCGGGGAGGAATAATGGCTCATCAGGGTTTTATTCTTTCAGGCACTTTTGTGGCAGAAGGACTGATATTTTTTGAAAGCGGCTTTAAAATAAATATAATGAACTTAAGGAACTGGAGTGGTGGTAATGGGCGCACATAAAAAGCAGATTTCCTCAGCTGAGTCACTTGGAGGCAACTGTCGGTTTATTTGGCCACCGTGGCTGCAAGAGCTCGGGGAAAGGGGATTTGAAAGGTGCTGCGAGCGTCGGGGAAACGGATGGCAAATGGGAAAGGAGGAGGAAAAAACAACCCAATTTTGCTCTCTGTGTGGAGCTCCCGGGGTGCTGGTTGCCAGACGGGGGCCGAAGCGGGGATGGAAGTGGAGGCACAAAGACATTGGCACCCAAAATGCTTCTGTGCCGACCCGAGCTGTGCACGGGGAGAAGTGGGTGATGGCAGCAGGGGTGGCAGCAGCCTGGCTCTTGGGCCATCCCTTCCCCTTTGGGAGCAAATCCGCGTGGGACATGGCAAGGCGAGCTCTCCGTATCCTCCGTGGGGAATCCCAGTGCCGTCAGCATCCCCGGCAGCGACATCACAAGTGGGAATTTTCCCCGGAAATGGCTTTTCCGGCTCACGAGACGTGGAAAACAGCCCTGAATGAGGGAGCTGGAGAGGGAAGAGAGAGATGCTGCGGGAGGAGTGATTAGGTTGTCCCGCGGTGTTTGCTCACCCACGGCAGAACACCGCTTCCCTCCCGGTACCGCTTGTACTTTCCATTAGTCGGCTCTGACCTTTTAGTGCCGTAATCAAACACGACAACCCAACGCTTACATCTGAGCGTTTAGCGCTGACATTTACAATCGCTTCTCGAGTTCGAGAGACTGAATGAAAATTTCCTAGCGGACAGCACGCTGCGGGGAACGGGAATCAAATAATTCATTTGCTGAATAACAGGCGTGCCGGCCCCCTTCAGCTGCCCGCGCCGTGTCGCTTGGTATTTGTACTTTAGCGCTTGTCATTAAAAAGTCAATATTCATCCGGAGTTAGTGTGGCACGCTGGTGCTGGCGATCCCACCGCTGGCTCCTGTTCGGGGTGCAGGGAAAGTGTGTTTGGCATTTGATGAATGTAAACGGGAGCGATCTCCCCCAGGCGGGAGCGGGGAAGCGGCATTAAATGATCCAAGGCAGTAACGAGGATGTTTTCTCTCGCTCAGCCCCCCCCGTATCCTTGCCTGAAAAGCGAGCGCTTGGCGCATCCCTCAGCACATCCCTTGCTGTGGGTCCGCAGCCCCACGCGTGCTCCTCGGCTGTGCCGTCCCCCTGCACGTCCCTGGGCAGGGATCGGCTTTTCCAGCGCAGTTTCTGGGAGAACTGAGCCCTGAGCATTTAGTGGTGTTTGCCTGGTGAGGATACGGTGCTGGAGGGACACCGGCGTGAGCTGAGAGACTACACGACCCCGGGAACCCCCACTCCCACACCCATCCCACCTTGGCTCCCCTGGCACGCCGCAGGGCCTGCCTCCTCTCCTCCTCTGCAATAACTTCCCAGTTGAGCCACTTAATTAAGTCAAAGCCATTAAAAAAAAGTCTAGATAAGGTTTCCCACACCACTGTTCCTGACTTTCAGTGTTCCTCTTGCCTCCTCCCAAGAGCAGCAAAAGCAGATGGGCTGCAAACTGGGGTGACACAGCGCACCCTCCACCCTGCCCGGGAACATCCTTCTCCCATAAATAGGCTTAAACAGTCCAAAATATTCTGCCCCACCGAGCTGAGACACGATCCTGCTCTGCCTTTGCTACTGCAATGTTTGAAGAAATTAATATATTTTAAACGCAAGATGTCCAAAACACCACTTATTGCCGTATTTTCCCAGCATCGCTCCACGTGTTGCTTGTCTGGATTACTGATGTTCTGCTGCGCAGGGACATCCCGTGAGGATTGTGCCTGAGAAGCGGGATCAGCATCTATGTCTGCAACCACTTTGCATCAAACAGCCTGTCCCAAAGCAGTCAGACAAGGAGATATTTTGCTTGGAGGAAGGGGACGTGTGCACGACGTTCCCAGTGTTCGGCTCTGCTCGGGTCTTGCTGGTTGGTGGCGGTGGGAGAAAAGGTCAGGAGGGTGCGGTGGTCAGACGGAGGAGATAAAGATGTTTGGGTGCTCATGGAGCACGATGTGATGCTGATGGGGGCTCGGGCATGGCCACTGGCACCAACGTGCTCACGCCATCGGCAGCGGCATCGGTGGCGGCGTCCACCCTCAGTGCACCAGCCTGCCGGTTTCATAAATCAGAGAAACACAGACAAAGCAACATTTCTTCCTGAAAAGGTTTATTTCTCACTTTTATCAAATTGCACCTAAAAATGGCACTTTAACTGTGGTCAGCTCTCAAATGTGGGTGTCTCCAGAAAACTCCAGAGGCTTCACCAACTGCAGCTGGCCCCGGTGCTGGGATGCTGGCGTGGGGCACCCAAACACCCGGTCCCACTCCGTGGGTGCCCAGCTCCCAGCGGGGCCGTGTCCCCGACGTGCAGGGACATCAGCTCCACACCCCGGTAATTAATATTTTGCCTTGCGCTCACCGGGGTGCTGCTGTTCCTCCTCCTTTCACTCTTGATGGAAAATATTTGTTTCCTCCTAGCCACCCCAGTGCTGTGCCTGCCGGCCGGGGTGCTGGGTCCCCTCCCAGCCCACGCGGGTGACATCTCCATGGCGACAGAGCGTGATGGGAAATCGCATGGCTCGCAGGAGAAATGAGTCACGGATAACCCTTTTCTCCCCTCTGTATTAGGGGTAAATCAATTTGCGGTGGGACGGGTTTTAACACGTGGCATTCTCAAGGAGACTCTCCTTGGGCTGATGGCAGAGGTTTTCAGCCACGTCCTTCATCTGCCTGTCTGGGGGGGGGACAGAGCTGGTTGGCACTGGCAGGGAGATGCTGTGCCCAGGCAGGACCCCCTCGTTCAGCTTGAACGTTTCCTCCATCTCTTTCCTCCATCTCTTTGGGCACCGCTGGGGTACCGCTGGGGCAGCCCTTCACCTCGCCGTGCCTCCTTTTCTAGCAGCGCAAGGCTGGGGTGGGAATGCAAACACCTTTGAACTGGTTTCCCACCAGCAGACAAGGACATCCCCGTAACTCCACGCGTCTGGGCCCTATTTCCCGTTCCCAGCTGATGCTCCCCTGCCATCACATGCTCTCCAGGAGCTCCACGTCCCTTCCCAGGCCCTCCCGTGTGCTCCAGCCGCAGGTGAAGGGGCTCCAAGCCGCCTTTCCCTCCCCGCTGGCATCACCCAGGGGTTCCCAGGTCTCGGCCTCCACGGCAGAGGCTCCTCAGCAGCCTCCTGAGCCTGCCAGGGTGAAACACAGCGATGCAGGGCTGTCTTTTCATCTTCCCCCCTTCTCTTTGCTGAACCTGTGGATGCTGCAGAGACCCGGGGGCGATGCACGAGGAGCTGCCCACCCTGGGCACACCGGGGTCCCTTGCACGGCTGCTGGCTGAGCATCGTGCAGGGCGAAGGGCTTCACCGGGGCTTGAGGCCACCGTCTAAACCATCTCCCACCCAGCTACCACCTCTGAACCCAGCAAGTACCGGTCTGTGCTCAGTGCAAGTTTGTATAAACTGTTAAATCCACTCAGTATCTCGTCAGCAGTTTCCTTTTAAAACTTTTGTAGCAAACTTTTGTCTTTTTGTAGGCAAATCTTGGATCTTTTCTGTAGTGTTTGCTGTTCTGGGAGTTTCCATGATGTCAGTCTGCTTTGACCAATTTCTACTATTCTCAACTTTTTAAAAAGTAACCAAAAAGCCGAGAGTACAAGGAGAGAGAAGCGAATGGGTCTCATGCAGCATCTCTGGTCCTGACGAGACAGCGGGACACGAGCCCGCAGGTGACACCTCCATCCTCCTCCTCGTGAAAAGAGGCAGACGGCATGGATGCTGCCGCTAAAAATGTTTGGATTTGTCAGAAAGTCAAGGAAAGCTGGATGTTTTCACCCCAGCTCTGCTGCTCATCTGCTTTTGTACCAGGTACAAGCTCCGTGCCTCGGTTTTCCTGTCTGTAAAATGGGCACATTCCTGCTCCCTCCAGCGCACATTGGCAGCCGGGAGCAGCAGAAGCAGAGCGCAATCCTGTGCCGCTAATTACCCTGAGGGATGAAGTGCTTTGGAAAAGTTCCTGTAACGTCTTTCTGTGTTTGTGACACCTTTGGAAATGTAAATGTTACAGCACTCGCCTGTGAGGGAAGGCTGGAGTGAAAAGCTGAGCTGATTTATCCATCCATCCATCCATCCATCCATCCATCCATTCATCCATCCATCCATCTCTCTCTCCACTTAATATATCATTTTAATTTCTCTCTGTGTATTCTCAAACAGATTAGGTTTCAAGAGGCTCAGGACTGGAGCAGGGCTGAATTGACAACCAGAAGATCTAGGTTTGTTCTACAGCAAAAGTACAAAAACCACATAAAATTGGGCTTGGTTTTGTAACACTTACTCAGGAGTCCCAAAGCCAGAGATGGGATTTGATGCATAATGTGGTGAGATACGGATGAGACCTTTCCAGAGTTTCTCTGTTTTTGTTACACTATATATTATCATTGCCACATGGTAGATTTTTTTTTCCCCAAAAAAAAAATTCCTGCTAGAAGCAGACGGTTGTTTCCGAAGGCTTTACTGTACTGGTGACATATCCATATGCAACATAAATGACCTGTTGTTTCAGATTATGATAATGGGAATAAATACCAGATTTAAAAAAAAAATCAGACCCTGTAGATCAGGAAAAATAGCAGAATTTCCAACACCCAGAAAGCTCCTGCTCTAGCAAAGGGCATGTATCCATGGCAACAGGAGCCCTCACTGTCACGATAATAAAAAAATATATTATTCTAGGAGAGCTCTTAAAAGGGAAATATACATTTTGCTGAGGTGGATGATGAAATATTGGGTGGCAGAGTGAAGAATGAGCCAGAGGAGTCCAGCAAGTGATGCCGGCAGTTGTGCAGCCCGCCGCAGGCAGGAGGATGGGGAAGCATCCCACGGCCATATCCGGGACTCGCTGCCTCCGTCTCCTCCGCACTCCCGTGCGCACGACGCGGAGACCACCGTGGAGGAGGTCCACCCCAACGCGTGTACCCCGAGTGATGCAAAGCTGGTGGCCAAGGTTGGGAATGATGGGGCAGGGCTGGTGTGGGGCGGCGTGGGGTGCAGGGCAGCCCCGGCTTTGGTAGGCATTGAGCATCCTGACCGCGGGGACACGTGCCAGCCAGCTGTGAGCCGTGAGCTGCAGCAGCTTTTTGGGAAGGCTTTGAGTTTTTGGTGAAGAGAAAATTGTGGAAAAGCAGCATATTGGCTGAACTTTGCCTGGGTTTGAATTTTGTAAAGAGGCTAAAAACTGGTGCTGGCAAGTCAGCATTTCACCAATGGTAAAAAAGGGTGTGTTGAGGTTTGCAGAACACTTTGAAAGAAGAAGGAGGAGAAAAATGTTGTATTTTCCCCCATAGGACACCCAGGATTTTCTACTCAGCAAGAAGCAGGGTATGGGCAGCCCAGTCCAGCCATCCGCACCGCAGCGGGCACCGCTCCGCACCCTGCTTGGGATCCTGGATGGAAACTGCACTGCTCCGGGCGTGGAGCACGCGGCTGGGCCTTGATGTCCCCTGTGCCCATGGCCCTGGCACTCCCATGCAAGGGACATCTCCTGGCTTGTATCCTGGTGGCTGCAGGAGCATCCGTGGAGGAGCAGATCCTGCAGCAAAGCTGGGAGGAGCAATGCCCTGGCAGCCACAGGAGCACTGCTCAGCGGTTTGGGGCTATTTCAAGGCTTTTCCTGAGTTTCAGAGGGTTTAATCTGGTGCATCTTTGGGTCCTGCCTGCTGGCAGCACCAAGGTGTGGGGTAAAAACACCCCCTTGGGGTACCCGGGCCTGAACCCTTCCTGTAGGTGCTGTCTGCAGCATGGAGCAGGGAAGCTGGCCCAGGAACGGAGAGAAAAAGGGAAAAACTGACCCCAAAATAGAGGGGCAAAGAGGATTGGCCCTTTCCCAGGAGTACTGCGTGGCAGGGGAGCTTGGGGGCTAATTCCCCTTGTCCCCCCTGCTGCTGTCCCCCGCTTCGCAGCCTTTGGAGCCGCAGGGAGCTCATGGCTTGTGCTGCTTCCCAAGAATCCAGAGGGAAACGACCTCTCTGCAAGTGAGCTCTCTCTGGTCCGGGTGAAGGCAAGGGGCTGGGGGGCTCAGCACGTGCTGTGCCCAGGTGGGTGATGGCAGCTGGCTTTGGATGCTCCTGCCTTCGGTCCTCCCCATCTTTGACGCACTAATCAATTATCTTCTCTCTCTTTTCCAGCGTTTCTCCCCAGCCCTGCCCCGCCAAAGCTGGCATTTTGGCCCGGCATTGCTCTGGGTAAGGGAGCTGCTCAGAGGAGCCCAGGAAGGGATGGAGTCACAACACACATTTTTTTGTGAGTCCCCAGTGAAGATGGGCAGCCAGGCTCTGGAGGAGGAGAACCCATGGGGATGCCCAGCTCACTGCCCCCCTCCTCCCTGGCTGTCACCTCCCCGCTGCGGTTACATCCGTGACCGTATCCCCACCAGCAGAAACCACCAACGCTTTGTGTTTCCCACTGGTCCCCCTGGCCATTAAGGTTTCTGCAGCATCGTTTGCAATTGCTGATGGAGATATCCTCACCTCCTGCCTGGGAAAGACCTGCAAATCCTCACCTCCTGCCTGGGAAAGACCTGCAAATCCCTCGTGGGCTGGAAGGGTCGTTAGGCTGCATCATCCCTGCTGTAACCTCTCTGGCTGCTGGGATGCCAGCAAAAGCTGAGCTTGCTTTAACTGGTGTTTCTCCCTCCTCCTTCTGCACGCTGACTGTGACCATGAGGTCCCATGCTCACAGCCACCCAGGACAGACTGGCAGCACTTGTCCCAGGGAACCTTTCCTAGCAAAACACTTGGAAATATTTCTGGATCCTCCTGGGTGCCAAGGGAAGGGAGGCAGCATCCCCGGAAGATGCCCTGGCTCTGTGCAAGAGCACAGACCTGGGGCTCGTGTAATCTGCTGCCCAGAGAAACCCCTACATGGGTGTCCTTGCAGTAGGGAGAAGTCATCTCCACAGGCATCCTGGAGAACGCTTGAGGGGGGCTCTTGAGACCCATAGATAAAAGCAGGACTTGGGCACTACATCTTAGCTCCACTATCCCACAGCATGTCCTCGTCCCAAGGTCGTTATCTTAGCTCAGAGGAGTGAGAGATGGTAATTCCCACAGCCTTCACATCTCAGAGGGAAGCAAGAGCAGCTCAAGTTCTGCGCAGAGCCCCTGGCAATGCCGCTCCGGCCAGCAGCAAGCGCAGCATCCCCTGTGCTGGTGGGGCTTTGCTGATGTTCTCACCAAAACACCAGGGCCGGGAGACTGGTGAATCCCAGCCTGATAACCCCACAAACCCGGGCTCCAGCCCCCACCTCCGCATCCTGCAGCCGAACGGGGGTTTGCTCTGGGTCCCACCAAGCGTGCCTTTCAGCATCCTCAGCCTCCTCTTTTCCCTCGTGGGGCGGCACTGATCTCTGTGTTATTTTAGCCTAAAAGCAGGAATTGAGGCTCCGGGACAGCGTTGATGCCCAGCGCAACCCATCAGAGCTACAGACGCCTCGCTGCTCCCTTACAGAGCAATTCCAACACTGCATCCACAGCCACCAGCAACGGGACGGAGCGCGGCTCCCTACTCGACATGATCCCAGGGCATTTAGGAAACGGCTCTTTCAGGAGTCTCAAAATATCGGTGGCTTTTATTCTTCCATGACATCGATGGGCACAGGGTGCAAAATAAACGGAGTTTGTAGAAGATTCCTGAAACAGAAAGGTGGGAGCTGGATGCTGGGGGCTGGCGGCAGTGGGAGGATGCGAGGGGGCTTGCTCGGTGCCCCTGGCACCCCCCCACTGCAGGGACCCCCCCCCGTACCCCACTGGGCCTAGCTGGAGCCCACAGGGCCGGCTGGAACCTGGGCGCTATCCGGATGGGGCGGGAAATGGGGAAAACGGGACAAGGAGGGCTTGGGAGTCCCTCCGGGCACTACCCGCCGCACCGGGGGCTCAGCCGCGCACCGGCCCGGCGCGATGCCCGCTGCAGGGGCGGGTTTTTTTTTGGCTGAAAAGCGGCCGTTTTGCCCCCAACGTTGCCGCTCCCCAGGGCCGGCGGCGGGACGAGGCCCGGCCGCTTCTCCCCGGGCGGGCGGCAGGGGGCGCGCGCGGCGCGCGGCAGCGCCCGCGCGCCGGCCCCCGCCCCGTCCCCGCGGAACGGGCGCGCGGGGCGTTTTCCCGCCCTTGGGCCCGGGGCTTCGCGCTCGGCGAGCCCACCGAGGGGGGACCGGGGGCGGCGGGGCCTCTTCCCCCGCTCCACCCCGCAGCCGTCCCCGCTGCACCCGGCGGCAGCCGGTCCGCGAAGGAGCTTTGGCCTGGGTGGAGCACCGCTTCGTCCTGGGATCTGCCAGATTCCAGCCGCCCTGGGTTCGTTCTGCTCATGCATCACCATGCGTCCACCCCTTTCCTGGTTCCTGTGCCCATTTGCAGGAGCAGCAGTTGCCCCTTTGAGCTCCCTTTGCCCCTCTGAGCTCCCTTTGGGCTCCCTTTGCCCCTTTGGGCTCCCTTTGCACTGCCTTTGGGCTCCCCTTGGGCCCCCTCTGGGCCCCCTTTGCGCCTTTGAGCTCCCTTTGGGCTCCCTTTGCCCCTCTGAGCTCCCTTTGGGCTCTCTCTGAGCTCCCTTTGCCCCTTTGGGCTCCCTTTGGGCTCCCTTTGCGTCTTTGAGCTCCCTCTGAGCTCCCTTTGGGCTCCGTTTGCCCCTCTGAGCTCCCTTTGAGCTCCCTTTGTGCTCTGCTTGCGCCTCTGAGCTCCCTTTGCCCCTCGGGGCTCCCTCCGCCGGAGCTCACAGAACACCCCAGGCCGTGGGACAGCCTGCACGGCAGGATCTTTCCTCCTTGCCCCAGCAAAAATCTCCCCGGGGAGACGGGCAGAGGGTGGAGGCGGCAGCAGAGATCGTGGCGCCTCGAAGGCATCGCCCTTTGGGAGAGAGACTGGTCTGATTTTGAAAAAGGACGGAGGATTTTCTCATCAGATTTTCTTTTCTAGCAGCTGGAGTTACCCTACTCGTAATTCCACACTTTGTTCTGGATCAGGACCAAAGCACCCACAGCAGAGGAGCTCCCGGGACAATCGCCGGCTCCTCTCGGTACCAGCTCAGGTATTTCTGATACAAACCGCATGAAAACCGGCCAAACAAGGGGCTGAAATAAATGTGTGCGGACTTATTAATGTATTTTCCACTGCTTGCTCTGGGGAACAAGTAAAAAGAAATTAAGGAATTAGGAGTTAGTTTTCCACCAGAAATGCTTTTCAGTCTTTTATTTGTGTTCCTCATAGGTGCCATTTTCATATAAATATGAAGACTATATGTGCTTAGGAACATAATGCTGGCTTGGGATGCATATAGGAGATGTAAAGGACGTTGGGTAAATTGGAGATAATTTAGCTTTCATATATACACAAATATAGATACACACATCATTACCATTTTATTTATGCGTGTGTGTTTACACATACAGATCTTATATTTACATATTTATAGAAATGCTAAATGTATTGAATATTATCAGAGAGACAGCTCACAGATAAAAGAAACCCTGTGAGCTAATGAAAGTAAAAAAGAAGAAAACAAATATCAAATACTGATAAATCAATGAATGGGAAAGAGGAATTTTTTAGCATTGAAGTGGAATTTCACACCTTTTCTAAGATGATTTTTTGGTTTTTGTGGTTTTTTTTTTTCTGCACCAGTTCGTGGTGTTTCTAAACCAAATTGAACATGAGCTTTGAGCGCTGGAAGGGCAGGTTCCTCTGTCCGTTCTGGACCCTCACCCCGAGCATTTGGCAAAATAAATGTGAAATTACTTACTCTGTGCAGGTGGAACTCTCCCAGTGTCATTCAGGCACTGGTTTTTTTTGAGTGGCATCTCTTCCACAGACAAGACAATGTGAGATGGTATTTGGAAACAAAAATATCAGAAGAGCAAAAGCCCGACCTCGGTGGGGCTGCTCGCGCTCTGTCCACAGCAGACGGCTGCTCTCAGCTCCCTTTGAATTGCTCTCAGTGCATTACTTCGTTTTCAATTTCATTCCCTGTCCTAGGAGCAACGTCCAGCTTTATGTTTCCCTTTTAAGCTGATTGAAATAAAGTATTTGAACAAATGTCATGGGCACTTAGAAATCTCTCCTCTGTTTACTCTCCTTTGCTTTCATGCTGTCTACCTTCTGCAGTACCAGCTCTTAAAGCCTTGAGTGCTGTCTGTCTGAATTAATGCATCTGGTAGGCAGGATTCCATACAAATTCATTAATTTTTTGTGTATTGGAAACATGCCTTTATTAAGTCTCCGTTCATGTTTTTCCGATGGTTGAGTAGTTGAGCTTCTCTGTAAACCATCAGCAAAGAGATGGTGGCTCCTTGAGATCCATTAGGTACATACCTCTGGGAGCGTGTTCTTCGTCCAACAAACATTTATAGGCAGTACAAAAAACAGGCCCCCAAGAAGTTGTTTTGTGTTCTTCCAGACTCCCTTCAAAACATCCACCGTTGCCTGCATGGCTCCTGGAGCTCCAGGCTGGCGAATCCAGGGGTTGCACGGCCCCTGGGCAGCCCTGTCCCTGGAGCTGGAGCTGATGTGGCTTCTTTCAAGCCATGTTGTCACCATAACCACCCAGATCATCCTTCTCCTTCCTTCCTCCCTCCCTTCCACCCACGGGAGGTGCCTGCTCCTGGGGCATGAAGCTACTGCCCCCCAGTTATGTCTGCTTTGCATGGTGGGCAGGAGCTTGGCAGCCACCTGGGAGAGCATCATCGTGTTTCTCCTAGCAGAAAAGTCCATTGGTTGTAACCTGTGGTTCCCCAGGGCAATGGGAGCAGTTCCATATATTATCGTTTTCAAAGATGATTGTCAGGGCTCTGAGGACATTAACAAGCCTTAATGGCCCTGACCAGCCTCACCTGCAGCCTCCACCCACATCCCCAAGAGCTCTATTTAAGCTCAGCTTCAGCCCTCAGCTTTGAGGGGTGTTGGTTTGGTTGTTGCTGAGCCTGTTTCTAAGCCTGGCCTAGAGGCTGTCTCCCAGGGTTTGACCTTGGACCTGCTTTATTGCTGTGATACTGCCTTATGAGCTGGGCTCTGGCTGGACCTGGCTGCTGTCTCAGGATCTGCTCTTTCTGCAGGTAGGGCAAGGTAATGGTGCCAGCACCAGTCTCTGCTGGGCTCTGACCACCTCTGGGGGGTCAGGAGCAGTGCAGGCACCCAAAAGCTTGCACCCTGCCTGGCTACTCCAGGACTGTTTTTCCTAGGACCTGTTATAATTAACTGAGACCCTTTCTGCTTCTGGCTTGGTGGTGCATCTTTTGTTGGAGCTGGTAATTCATCTAAGATGCTTGCACCCAGCTCCTACCTCAATTTGAGACCCTGACCCACACGGCTTCCTCCAGGTGTGGTGTGCTCAAGCGCCCCCCTGTAGGTGGGAGAGCTGTTTCTGGACTTTGCAAACCACTCTGGTTTCCCTGGAGAGACACCCCCTCTGCATTTCCAGAGCTCTGGGCACAGATGTGTTTGTTTAACTGATTTTCATAGGTTTCTTTCAGTGATGCAGAGAGAGTGAAAGAGCTGTGTACACTAAATGAAGGCACTGTAAAAAAATCAATTTAACTCCCATCTGAGTTGCACGGAGAAGGGAATAAATTGAAAATTGTTTTTAAAATGACCATTTTGATTGTTCCCACTGCCAGCTGGACCCGTTCCTTTTGCTGCAGGATCTGCAGCCCTGGCCAGGAATACTGGAGATGTGGCAGGGTCAAGCAGCTTTGGAGACCACAAAGACCAGGAGAAATGGTTGAAAAATGCGTGCGTTAATACCGGCTTCAGGTGGGAGTGAGGAGCACTGGCTCCCCAAGCCTGTGGTTTGCAGGGATGGATGTAGATACACATAAAGTACTTCCCTGTGCCTTGATTGTCCTCCATGGGCTGATGGGGAGGAGGTTGGTGTTCAGCTGGTGCCACGCTCCAGCCCCTGGTGCTGGTGGTCACACGCTGCCTTAAGGGCAGGTCCCACCCGTGGAGCAGCTCTGTGATTGTCACTGCGATGTCACATCAAAGCAGATCTGGGCACAGTGCTCCAGGATTGGAATTTGGTGGTTAGAAAATATTTGTGACTTCTTGTCAGCACTGTGGAACTTTTAATGTGAAACTACAAAGGTAACTCCAAAAAGAATGAGAAAATGCTGGTCAGTTTGCTTTTTTGATATGAACTTTCAAAAAATCTTGAATGTGCTTTCCTTTCTCTGCTGCTGAAAGTTAAATGAAAACATTTCATTTGAAAGAAGTGATGCATTTTAACGAAAGATTTGACTTATTTTTCAAAGGGAGGCAGTGGAGGAGAAAGGAATAGTGGGTGGAGAGGAGTGTTGGTGCTGACCTGGCTTTGCTGATGAGAAGGGAGACTTGCAGATCTGGATGCTTCCCTGGAAACCGCTCATTGCTCAAGGATCACAGGGAAGAGCTGCATGGCTGTGGCTGCAAACACCAGCTGTGGCTGGGTGCTTGAGGAAGCCCAGCCAGGGGTCTTATCCAAGGAAGATGGAGTAAATCTTCCAGGAGGTGGTTGTAAACGTGCTTCTCCCAATGTCCTCACAAGGCAGGGATCAGGTGGACGCGTACCTGCTCTCATGTCCATCAGCGGGCTGCAGGGAGGAGGAGGAAGGAACGCAAACAGGAGAGGGGTAGGAAATGGGAGCTGGAGAGACCCTGGGAACTTGGTGTGGAGGCAAGTAGGGGTGGGTGCGCTTTGGGAGAAGATGCAGGCCAAAGCTGAGTAGTTCCAGGTGCTTCCTGCCGGCTGAAGTCCCCATGGGAACATCTGCCTTCCCTGGGAAGGAGGTGCTTGGCTGCACCCCTCCAGGACCCTGGGCACCCCGCAGTGCAGAGCCAGAGCTTGGACCTTCCTGGGCTGTTTCTCACTGTGAGAAAGGGGAAAGTCCCGGTGAGCTTGCTGAGAAACACAGCGCATCCCTGCTTCTGCTTATTAGCACATCTCTCGCCCGACGCCCTGGCCACAAAAAGTCCGTGTGTCCGGTCTCCGGCCAGCGTGCGAGGGCAGCCCCACCACACTGGACACGTGCCTGGGCTGGGTTTCCCACTGTTCCCATAACCTGGGCTGCCCTCCGGCCCCGGGGACAGGCAGTTGCAGGTCATCTTGGTAACCTGCCACTGACTGTTCAAAAAGAACTTGTGGCACCCGTTGTGGGGACAACTAGAAAAATCTGGTTTTGAAGTTACATGTTTTGAGTTCTGGGTGTTCAGTTTTGCTTTCTGAGCAGGCAGTGTTTCTATTTTTAGGCTTTCCTTTAAAACCAAAATGTGAGCTTACTTTTTTTTTTGCCTTCACGTAAGTAACTGGACACTAGCCAGAGAAGGGGCTCTGCAGCTGCATGAAAGAAGAAAATGACAGAAGAAAGAGGCTCTGAGAAAACATCCCACTCACAGGTTTTGGCTCTGATCTAAGTGGTAGGGAGGGGGAATTTGGCTACACTGGGTTGAAATGGGAGCAATTGGGGCACCAGATGCTGATCCAAGAGATGGACTGATCCCCCTCACCCTACCATAGTCCATCCCAGTTAAACCAGCACCTACTTGTGCATCACCAGTCCCCATCCAGCAACCAAGCAGGGGAAGGACTGTGAAGGCTGGAAAAGAAAATGGCAAACTGTCTCTCAGAGTGCATGTTCCTTGCTGCCTCCCTCTTTTGAGAACATTTGCTCTGTGTGGCGGGGACAGGGAGATTTTGGCTGGTGGCATTGCCCTGTGTCCCAGCAGCTGCAATGTGGCATGGCCCAGGGTTGGAGGGGACGAGCTGGCAGGAGCAGAGATGGAAAGCAGGGAGCTCTCCCCCTGTTTCCCTTCAAAAGGGAATAACTGGCAGTATTGGCATATCTCCAGTCAGCAGTTGCAGAAATAAATATTTCCTTTTCTCATTTTGAACGGCCTTAAAAAAAAAAAGTCTTGTAAATTCTCTGTTGCGAATAGTTAAGAACATGGCCACGAGCACGGGAATGATGTGGGAAAGATCTTTTCCGTCTCAGCATGTCACATCCAGCAGCCAGCAAACAGCACTTTTCAGCAAGAGAGTGGCTTCAGTGCAATGTTTCTGTAAAATTTAGCCAAAATGGTTAAATTTCTGGTAGTGGGAGGGTGAAGGGTTAAGCTTTCAAAACCAGAGCATTGTATTTTTGTAACCAAAAGTTCACACTCTCCACTCAAACCAACACTGAAGAGCAGGGCATATTTGAGCCTGTCAGCTCTGCTTTGCTCTCTGTTGTTAAAAAATCCCTCTGCTCCCCTCCTGAAAAATGTCAGAGGGAAATTGAAGAATAACATTTTTCCCTTTTTCCTGCTGCCACACCTGCTTTCTGTCAGCAGCAGCTGGCGTTTCTCCAAGTGCCTTGACAAGCTCTGTGCCGGCGGGTGCTGCTGGAGCTGGGTGAAAGTGCTTGGGGGGAACGCTGGCACCCAAAATCCATGGGGTGCTGCTCCTCCACAGAGGTGGGGGGGAAAAAAAAGTGGGACCCCATCTCTGATGAGCAATTCTTCTGTGAAGGGAGGGAGTTAAGGAAGAGGAAGGGAAGAGCTGGGCACGGGCGTATTATAAAAAGGGAGAGACTTGGATATGAATCTCCAGCGCCCCAAAAGTGCTGGAATAATGTCACTGTGATACTGAGAGTAACAGCACAAAGAGCAGTGGCAGTTGCTTCACCTACTCAGCAGCTTAAAAGCATGGAAATAAGTTAAAAGCTGAGTCACTCGTGCTTGTTATCACCTTGCTATCAGCTGTGCTGCAGGTGCTGCCACCTCCCCAGCCTTGGGTTTGCCTGTTTGTGTCGCAGGGCTGAAAAATACGGGGTGTGCAACACCTCGGCCAGTGCCCGCTGGTGGAGGTGGGACAGGGACCTCTACAAACCCAGCACCTAAACCCCCACGGGGTGCAGCCCACCCACCCAGTGTCTCTTATCGTGTCACCTCACGTGTTGGTGGATGTTCAGTGCTGCTGGAGCTGGGATAGCCCAAAAACCAGCATCTCAGGCTGGAAACCCACCAAGCTGTCTTGTTAGCGCTTGTTGACCGCGTGTTTTGAAACCGGGTTGCTTTTCCTGCGTGTAAACTGCATCGCCCAGCCAAAGCGCTTGCTCACGCCCTCGGAGCTGAGCAAACCGGAGCAGGACCTGGGAGGTGCTTTGCGAGCTCAGGGACGAAATATTACACTGACGTCAGGGAAAGTGAAGGCTTCTTGGCAATTGCTTCAGAAGGGAGCTTACGAGTCTGCCGGTTTTGTTCGTGTTCATCTGAAAGCCTTTGACACATCCGTGCTGTATGTTTCTTTTATGAATATGCAAATCAAAGCAGTGAAATTATAGATAATGATATGTAGTCAAAACTTTTCAGAAGTTAATGCATATTCCTTATTTTGCAGATTTCTATCACATTTGTATTTGCAAAATAGATGAGATAACGCCGCTCGAGAGAACGGCTTTCCTGTCACCGAAGCAGCGATACACCTTTCAAATCCTGCCCTGGAGAGCTGCCAGCTCCCTTCTCAGTGCCAGCGTCCCTCCTGCGGGGACGAGGGTCACACCAAGTGCTCGGGCATTGGTGTCCCGGGACTGTGCTGCGGAGCCGAGCTGCTGCGTGGTTTCGAGGGCTGGGTGGTTGACCGAGGCGTTCCCGTTCTCCGGTGGGCCTGTTGTGGTGCCGTGGTCCTGCTGTGGATCTCGGACAAAACCCTGTGGGGAAACCACATCGGATTCCGGGCTTCCCAGGCAGGCTGGGCGCGGGAGGTGTATGGTTGCTGGCATGGGGTGCCTGGCGCTTTGGAGATCAGCCACAGTGGTCTGTGCAGCCCGGAGGAGTTTCTCCTGGGAAAAAAAAAAAAAAAAAAAACCAACAAACAAACCAGTTTGATCATTTGTCTTCGTATCTTGCTGTAAGCCCAACTTGAGATGTGACAGTTGCATAACACCAATGCAATAAAATCCTTTTGAGGATGAGGATGTCTTTCCAAAAAGCGATTCAATATTTTTCCAAAGTGAAGTTTTCAAAATAATGCTGGTATGGTGGGGTTTCCTGTTATGGGAGGATATTATATATATTATGGGGGATTTCACACATATTTGTTTTTATTCTGCTTTAGGGGAAATGTCAGAACACTACTGCACAGTGGAAGTATGCGGTTTGACGGGAGTGCTCTTGATCCAGAGCCGTTCGCTGCTGTTCCTGCGCTGTTCCCCATTACCAGGTGAGACGCAGCGCTCACCACTGCCTGTTCCTTGCTCTGCTTCCCCTCCTTCCTCTGCTTCCCCTCCTTCCTGAGCGCCCAGTGCCTGGCAGACATAATCCACTGGGACCTACGTAGGCTGCACCAGTAAGCTCCATCCCTTTGGCTCTCAAGCATTCCGTAGCAAATCCACAGGGGCACCGGTGCTCCTGGCAGTGCCTTGCCCGAGCTCTCCGCACGCTGCTGGGCCTCCTGCAGTCCTTGGGTTGCTGGCTGGGGGCTGCCTACACCTCATCCTGCTCCCAGCCGGTCCAATTCCTCAATTTCACCCTGTCTCTGCTGCGTTCCCAGTTCATCACCATCAGCAGCTTCCTTTAGATTTTTAAGAGGAACCAGCCTGGGCTGCTATGGAGGGTACCCATCACCCACAGTCGAGGATACTGATGAATGAGAGCATCTTTGCCCCTCCCAGTCCAGCTCTAGTGGGAACTTGACCCTTTTCTGCTGTGTTCTCCCCCAAATTAATTTCATCACCTTTAATAATGCATGTGGGCGAGCAGTTTCCAGCAAATGACACCCGCCGAGGAGCACGGCAGTGGCTGGTGAGCCTTCCTCCCTTCCCCCTCCTCTTTCTCTTTCTTCTTGCAACCACCTACATCCTTCCTGTATTGTTTCAAACCACAAGATAATAAACTGAGAAGCAAAATGGCGAGTGGAAAGGTCTGCGGGGGGAGGTGGACCTCTGTGCCTTGGGGGCTCCACCTCCCCCTGCAAATATCACCGGAAACCTCTGACCTGAGCTTGCGTAACTGGGGCTGGGGCGCCGGGATGCTCACCCCGAAATGGTGGTGCTTGGCCGAGCCCCTGATCTTCTCCAGCCTTTTTTGGTCATCGTGTCCCTCCTTGCCTGTCCCTCAGCCCCAGCGGCTGGACCCAGTGGTCTGGGGCCCTTCTGCTTCTGGGAGCTCCTCCCTGCCTTATCAACAGCGTTTATTGTAGCAAAGAGCTTTTTTTCCAAATTTTTGGAAGGCTCATCTCCTTCCCCCAGCTGTTGTTGGGCCACCATTCCAGCTCTGTGCTTGCCAGGGGAAAGGGACTGGCTCCTCTGTGCCAGGGTGGTGATGCTGGGAGGAGGGTGCTGCATGTAGCACCCGCATCCTGCTCTGCCCTGGGGATTTTGGACTAAGGGTGCTAAAGTAACCAAGAGTGGCAATGCTGGAGGTGAACACTGAGGCTGCCGGCACCCACAGAGCAGGGAGGGGAGACATCCCAGCAGGCACAACGCACTGCTTCGGTGCTGGTGGGAAAATCCAGGGAGAAACCAGGAATGTCGAGGTGCCCCTGGCTTGGGTGTGGAGATGAGGGCAGAGGGAACCTTGTCCTGCCTCGCCCCGGCTGTCTGCTGGGTTTGGCAGTGGGACCTCCCCATCTCGCTGTCCCTTCAGATCTCTCAAAAATGAGTTCCTGGGTGGCTCTCTCCATGCCCAGCAGCTCTGGGGTGGCCAGCTGAGCTGGTCCTCTGCTGCAACACGCCACAGCCTCGTGGCAGTGTGGCTTTGCGGTGGGATTTGTAGAATGACAGGCGTGCAAGGGAGGGCAATGAAAAGCAGGAGGGGTGGGCATGCTTGAGCCCCCCCAGCACCAGCTGGAGCGGGTGCTGGGCATGGCCCTGGATGCAGGGTGCACCTTGCACAGCGTGCCGATGCTTTCCCACAGCCCTTCCTGCGGCAGGACAGGGACGTGGGACCACCGTGGGACAACGACCACCGCAGGACAAGGACCCCTGCCGCGGGGACTGCCACAGGACCAGGACTGCTGCAGGAGAGGACCTCGTTTTGTTTCCACCCGAGTGTAAATCCAGCGCAAAAGTGAGCAGAGCTGCCTGGTGGCTTTCTGGGCTGCAATAGGTCATGTTGGGGGGCTGGAAGAGCAGGGCAAGAGCAGCACTGCTGAATCGTTTCTGTACAAAACAAACATGCTTGCAGCCAGCCATGTATGGTCAAACCCTGGGAGATGCACTGAGCTCCTTTTTTTGGCCTTGTCTTCATGCAAACCCTGAAGAGCTTGCGAGGCACCTGTAAGGGCTCCTTACGCGCAGGGTGGCCTGGGTCAAGAGGCCCGCGGAGACCAACTTTGCTGTGAGGAGGACTCTTGAGAGAGACGGAGCAAACCGTGCTGTTGTGGTACCGGGTCTCTACGCATCCGGTCACAGGGCTCTGAAATGCTGCCTCTCCCCCACCACGAGCACCGAGGAGACGCGGGGATAAAACACAGGGTGACCGCACGGGCTGCGTGCCCCAAAGCTGTCTGTGAGGTGGGGTGACAGCCCTGCCCCGCGCGACCCCCAGCCCGGCCCCGCTGAGCCCTGTGTGCATTCAGAGGCACGTTGGCAGTAGATTATACTCGCTGCTGCTCGAAATCCCAGAGCATATTTCATGCCTAAACCGTTATAATTAGGAAAAACAGAGAAAAGCTGCATGAACAGAAGGCTCCTGTGACTCTCTAGGAACCGCCAGCTGAGCACCAGCAGCTCAGGCACGCACGATATCCTCCGACTTCGAGGAAAAGCTTTGCTCAGGTTGGTTTGTCACAGCCAAACAGTTCCCTTGCACCTCCGAGGTGGAGGCACCTGGGAAGGTCAAGCCAGTTCCCAGACAGGCAGTGTTTGATGGGATTTTGTTCCAGATACACTTGGAGGTTATCCCAGGGCAAATACTTAGGTCCTGATAAGGCAAGGCAGGGCTTCAAGGGAGCTCAGAGTACCACTGTGCTTCTCTGCCACTGATCTCCCATGCTGTGCTGGGGCAGAGACCGTGCTGGGAGACGCTGCCTTGGGAGAGCGTTCGGGCCTGGCCCTATCCTGCAGTCCGTTCCCCGAGCGCTCCACCAGCACCTGCTGCAGTGAGCATGGATGCGGGAACACCTCCGTTCCTTTAGTGTCCGCTTATGGGGCTGTTGTCCATGCACGTGTCTCAGTCTTTTTTAACCCTGATGGTACCATCAGGAACCAAAACCAGTGCTGCAGCTGTGCGCCATCCCAGCTAAGACCCTCGCCTGCAGGGTCTGGGCTGGCTGCTGTTCCTGAGCTCGGTGAGGGTGTATGTTCTGTTTTCAGCTGGGATTAAGATAATTTTCCTCTCAGTAGCTGCTGTGTTTTGGATTTCATCTGGGATTTGGTATGTGAAGAATGTTGATAAACACACTGGTGGTGTTGTGAGTTATTGCTGAAGAGACCAAGGACACTGTGCGACTTCCCAGGTCTCGCTAAAGTGCAGGTGCAGGAAGCTGTGAGGGATACAGCCAGAACAGTTGAGCCAAACTGACCAAAGAGAGTATTCCATGTGAAAAATGTCGTGCTCAGTGTATAAGTGGGGGTTGCCCCGGGGGGCATCTCTCTCTCACTCCTTTGCTTGCTGCTCAGTTTCATTTCTGTGATCGCTGCTCGGGACAGGCTCTATCTATCACTGGACACTGAGTGCTGAGAAATCGTGCATTGCTCATTTTGTATGTTTTAGTATCCTGATATTTTGTTGTTATTGTCATTTTCCTTTGCTATTCTAGTAAACTATCTTCATCTCAACCCACAAGTTTTCCTTTCTTCCCGGTTCTCTCTCATCCTGCTGGGGAGGGGGAGGGTGAGCGAGCAACTGTGTGGTGCCCAGGGCTAAACTTGCAGGTAGGCTGAGGCTCTGCCACGTTATGTCCTACAGAAATTGATCTTTCTGGTCTGACATCAGGCAGAATATGACTATTGCCACCGGCAAAAGGCAGTGTTACACAGTCCGCTCTCATGAAGCAACAGTTTCCCCAAGGAGAATGTCAAAGTGTGGAAGGAATGACTCGTTTTGTGCTCACTCCGCTTGTAAAGTACTGGAGTGATTATTTGCCTGGCTGCCCTACCCGGAGCATCCTGCAGAGACCGCGTCTCCAGGGTGCTGCTGTCTGTGCACATCCAGAACAAGAGACACCCCGAAAGGTTTTCCGTCGCTCCCCTGGGAAGCTCTGCAGTCCCTGCCAGGGAAAGGATTTGGATGTCGGAGGAACTGAACAGAAGGATGCAGTGGAGGTGCATTATTATCTTTTCATGGGAAATTTCTAGATGAAAGAAAAAAAAAACCCCTAAAGTTTATGTCTCATTCTGTATTCACATTTTCTTTTCATTTTGTGTTTTGAGAAAGAAGAAATTATTCATGTCTCCAGTTCCTCCCTTCTCTCTCATTTCTCTCTTTCTCTCCCTCTGCACCAAGAATGAGAACACAAAGGGATGGATGGCAGATGTTTATAGGGAAGAGGAGACTTATTCTCTCCAGGTTTTTGAGTCTTTGCAGCTCTATAGCTTTAAATAATGCCTGCGACTGTGTAAAAATGGCAACTTGAAAAGTAGAACAGTGAAATGTAGAAACATTCCGGTGCAGAGAAAAGGAGAGAAATCAATTCTTGCGCATTTCTTGCTTTACTGCATTCAGTGTTATGAAGCGGTCAGGGGAAAAAAAACAACCTAGAAACATGAAACTCTTGATTTGGGGGTCTTGAATCACTGAGGGGGTTTGAGAAATAAAATTTTCTAATCTGTAAAATTGCATTTGTTTTGCAATATCACTTTAAATTGCTTTTCAGTTATTCAAAATAAGATATTTAGCTATTGCGTCTCTTGATATTTGGAGCCCCGAACCTGATGCAGGCTTGGTCTGTAAATGTTTCCAGTGGAATTACCAGCTACTGAGAAAGGCCCTGAGTGCCCATGGCGTTTTGGCAGAAACACTCCCCCAAAATTTGGGGAGTTTTTGTGGGTGGGGTGTTTTCCACCTGATTTGAGCCAACGTTTTTGTGCCAGGGAAGGGGACATTCCTGGGAAGTGGCTGGCTCGCCGCTGAGAGCTGCTGAAGCTCCAGCGGGGAAGCTGGGACTTGCCCACCCAGACGACGGCGGCGAGCGGGGTCGTTAGTGGGCTGAAGCTCATTTTGTCTGTGGTCAGGGTAATTAGCATGACTTGCTCTGAGAATTATTAATTCAGCCTCACTTTCCAGGCTGGCTGTCCCTAGACAGGACAGCAAAGCTGTGGTCCTTCACCACGCTCGCTCGGTGACTGAAGTGCTGCGAGAAACTCCCCGGGGATGCGGTTTTGACGGTGGAAAAGGCCTTCGAGTCCATCCTGTCCCACCTTTTTCCTTTAATAATTTTAGAAGCTGGAAGAGCCTCTCCATGTGCCATTTCCAGAGCGTTGGCAGGGAAACTGGGGGGATGCTTGAGACCGTTTTACCTCTGTACCCCCCAGTTATTCAGGTGAGGGGGAGACAGCACAAGCCCTCTAAAGGGCTGTACTAGACAAGCCCTCTGCCAAAAGGCCAGCCACAATTAAAGCAGGCAAATGAGGCTCTAATGAAAAAAACTACCTGCATAACTACAGAAATATTTTGTGAAAATTGCTAGAGAAAAAAAAATTAATATAAACTGTGCTCCAAGCCAATAAATCTGCTTGCAGTGTAGTGCTTCCGGAGACGGTATCTAGCGAATATCTGTGTTCCAGAAAAAGAAAGAAAGGTTCAATATGTTCTGAAATGCCGTTATCCTGTTTCTCTGCTAACTTCCCCCAAGCCGTTCTGTCTCCTGGAGAAGTCCCAAATCCCTGGGACTTCTTCCATCCCTCCTCTTTATTGCAAGAGTTACAAGCTCCTAACCAGGAAACAGAGACCGTTGCATGTTACACGTGTGTCCCAACAGGATGGAGAGAGGCCGTCTGACTTTGGACATCCAGCTGCCAGATTCCCGCTGCCGGCGCTGGGATGTTGCGTGACGCTGACTGCAGCAGCGATGGGTCTGAAAGCCCACGGGGCTTCTCTCCAGCAGACGTGACTACGGAGGGACACAACCAGGTGATCAGGAGGGAACCTAGAGAGGAGCCGCCGTTTCTGATGAGATATTGGTCGTAGACCAACGGGCCTTACGGATCTTCTGCTATTTATCACTAGTAGGTGACATTTTTTGTTTCCCCCTTTGTCGGGAGCCATAGGAGGGGTTGAGGAGCAGAACGACCCCAGTAGTGGAGCAGCTGCCCGGCTGAACGGTGTCCCAGAGGTGCAGGTGCTGCGGGGCAGGGATGCCCAGCCGTGGGGCGGATGGGTGTGAGAAGAGGACGAGGACGAGGACACGCCAAACTCCAGAAGACCCTCTAGGAGAGATGTAGCTAAGGCTCTGTAGTCTGATTAATTTTCTACTGTTAAATCGTTACCAGAGTGACGGTGCCTCTAACAAGTGGGCTTATTCTGCTCTTTTACTCCTGTGACTGAGTGCTGTCAGGGACTTAGGGCAGCTGCAGGTGCCTGATGGACTTTAAATGTGAGGCCACGGGGAGGGACAGCCCTGCAGCATCTCCTGGTCCTTGCTCCTGTCTCTGGGTGAGGCTCCTGGGAGATGAGGACATGCCAAGGGACAGGGGGATGTTCAGGATCCCGCCAAGGGATGTATTTGTCCCCTGTGACCTTCTCCGTGGGAGGGTTTGCAGTTTGTGCTGGAGCGATGGACGGGGCAGGGCACAACACAGATGCCCGCACATCGTCAGGCCGTGGTGCAGGGCTTGGCCTGCATTACCTTCTGGTTTGTCCTGTCCTGAAGCTGTACGAGATGTCTCCAGCCATTGTGGCCACAACCGCTGCAGAGGTATGGTGCTGGTGGCCAGGCAGTGGAGCGGGGTGAGGGGATCTCTGGACCAGGAGCTATGGGAATGGGGGCTCTGAGTCATGATGTGGTGAGGGAGGCAGGGCAGGAGGGGAGCGGGGAGCTCACCTTGGCAAAGAGAGGGGTTGGGGACTTTGAGATCCAAAGCCTGGTGAGGCAGGAAAGCATGCAGCTCCACAACATCTTTTTTGCTCTAGGAAACCTGAGCGTCTCAGCCAAGCAAGCAAGGAGCAACAGGTAACGCACTGACTAGGGAAGTCAATAAAAATCCTGGGCAGAGACTCCTGGTGGTCCCCAGCCTTGGAGCCATGATGGGAGCATCAACGCAGGAGAAGAGCAAAGCGGTGAGTTGGCAGGAGCTGTGGAGGTGGGGGCCAGAGAGGCCAAGCACCGCCAAGCAACAGGTCACTCACCTGCAAATACCTGCAAGGGAGCTCACCGGTGTCATCTGCAAAAACACCCACCCAGGGAGTTCTGCGTTATTGGACCTTCTGACCTCACAAATAATAATGGCAGAGCAACAGCAAGCTCTCTGATGTGCGTGCAGTGCGATACAGTAACCCCACGAGGAGTAAAAGCTCCGGCAATTACCGTGCCAGGTATTACGCTGATTTGTCAAATTGCAGTTGAAAGTTAAGAAGAGTTGAGGAGCCTTTCCATCACCTGGTGACGGTGGAGGGCAGGCAAAGCACAGCAGGTCCTGCTGATGAGGATCAAATGCCATCTACCTCGGCCACTTGCACCACACAGTGAGGACCCCATCAACCCAACCCAACCGGCTGGGTCATGACCCAGGTGGAAGTATTGGATGGTGGCCACCACCTTTGTGAAGCACAGGGGTGATGAGCTGGAGGTGCTGTGCAGCCAGTGCTGGGTCCAACATTCAACGGCACTGCTGAGCCTGAGCGTGGGGGTCCTGCCTGAGCGTGGGGGCTGTGCCAAGAGCTGGCTCCCAGTGCCGCAGTGTATTTCCTTCACCATGAACTGGCTCCATGTCTGACCACTCCACTTCCAGCAGCAGCCCAGCAACGACCGCTGCTCTCACCACCGGCACTGCACAGCACCTCCAGCCCCCATGGGACCTTTGGGAGCGGGGACGCTTGCCAAGGTGCAGAGCTTGCCCCAGGACCTCAGCAGGGCTGGCGCAAGACTTCTGCTCCTAGCACGTGCCGCAGTTGTCAGGGACCTGGGATTTGTCAAATGAAGTCCTTTCCTTTGATCCTTCTTGCGTGAAGTTCTCAATATTGCTTGTCAGGGCTGCTTTCCCTTCCGTTCTATTGTCTTAATAATAATAACACAGCTGTAACGAAGACAAACTGTCCTCCCAGCGCTGACGGGGCACCTGTGGCCGTTGCCCTGTGCTGTGGGCGCAGGTCAGGGTGGTGCCTAAGGTGAAACCGCAGGCAAAGACCAGGCCCTTTTGACCCCGGGGGTGTGGTAGGCTGTGTCCCTGTGGGGTGGTGGGATGCTGCTGGGCACCCCCGGTTCTGAGCGGGCCAGGCATCGCTGGCACTCCATCCCAGCCCGCCTGCGGCTGCGTGCTGAGTCCCTGCACTCGAAGGGTTAACTCCACTGCGATCCCGCTGATGAGATTTGTTAAACTCCCCATTACATCCTACAGCGCTGCTAATTACATCTTCATAAACCAAAGTCAATTAGCCAGGTCTCTCCCTGCCCGTGCCTCTTCCCTTCCCTCTCCATCATTATCCCGGTGCCTGGGAACACCTGCCCGGGCCCTGCCTCCCCTGAGACGCCGCAGAGCGCGTCTGCCCGGCAAACCCCCTGCCCCAAAGCTGTTTCAGAGCCTTTCCAGGATCTGGCTGGTGCTCGTTGACTGAAAATGTAAGTGCCACAGCTCGTCCTGCCCCGGAACGTGACCTCTGCAATGGCAACTGCTTGGGTGGGAGGAGCGGAGGTTCTTCAAATAGGGGAAAAATTACTGTAACAAGGAACGCAATCAACTCTTTGCTGTGCTCAAAAGCAAGGGATTTGCTCTGCAGGGAGAGACATTTAGGTTATCCGCCTGGAATTTGAAAGTTTTTACAGGGAGGTTAGGCAGGCAGGCAGGGTTTAGGAAGGGCTGACCCTGCCCCGAGGTGCAAGGGGTGGTTGGATGCCTTCTTGACATTGTCTCCTAATGTCAATAACAGACCAAGGATTGAGGCCGAGGAGAGGCTCACCTGGCTGTGCCATCGCTGCCCGGCCCATTTTCCTGGGCGCTCGCCTTCCTCTGCCCGTGGGGCTGGAGCCAAACCCGTTAGTGGAGATGGGATGGGTTTTGTGAGGCAGCTGTGATGGAGGATGGACTCTGAGTTGCTTCCCTGGAGCAATTCCAGGTCCAGGCCAATTAGCCAGCAGCTGGAATACTGCTTAAGCACAGCTGCCGTCATGCAAATTTAGAGATTAGTAGGGATTAAAGTGGTTTGGAACCTATCGCAGTTTCTTATTCATGCCCCGCGCTCTGTAATGGCCAACTGCCCCGCATCCCTGAGATGGCGCGAGGATGGATGATGGGTCGTTGTGCCCTGCACGGCCACCCCATGGTGGCCACCAGCCCTTTGCCATCACAGGCTGGCTCGAAAGTTGTCAAAAGCGTGGTTATTGCTTTGCCCGGTTAATCCTGAAGTGGCAAGGTCACCTCTCAAACGGCTCCAAAACCACAAAGATGGTGCCGCTGGGGCCTGCTGGGCGTCATGGGTGGGCACTGTCCTGCCGAAAAGACCTGGCATAATGCAACGCCTCCAGTGACGGCCTCTTCCTGACCCCCTCCCAGGGCTGGAAACCCCTTCCCTGTGATTGCTGAGTCTCAAGGCCATGTACCTGTCACACACACAAAAAAATTCGCATTTCCGGAACTTTCCCTGGAGAGCCCTATCTCCTGGCTGTGATAACTCAAGGTAGATTTTCATCTTCATGTCCTATTTTTTCCCCCTATTTTAATAATTGCATATTTGGAAGAAATCTCCTGGCTCTGAGCTTGCAGACTAATTATCAGCTCACCACAAGCTAGCCAAGCTGGGCTGCGATGCTACTGCTCGCGCTGTTCCTTGGGAAGGTTTATTACTCTCCATGCTTTATTTTCAAATGGCTCAAGATTACAGAGGTAAAAGAGGAGCTTCATGGCCTTATGATGGCCACCAGCAAGGGAGAGCCCCACATTTGTAGCTCAAGCGCCGTGCAAGAATGCTGTGATGGCCTCAGAAATGGAGAACATCGTTGTGATGGCAGGCTGATTGCGGGAGGAGCTTGTGACCTTCCTGGATTTCTCTCCCAGCATCCAAGGTGGGCACTGCTCCATCCAAACCCACTGTGCTCCATCCCAAACCCACCCCTCCATCTCAGAAGGTTCTTCTCACTGCTCCATAGAGAGCAGGCAGCTTCAGGGTGGGATTTTGGGGTGGCTCTTGTTTGGTGTGCGGGATGATGCTACAGCATCATCAGCCAGAGGCCACAGCAGGACAACTCCCACTGCATGTTCTTTGCCTGGTCCAGTGGCCCGTGGGCCAGCAAGAGCTGGGGACTGGTATTCTAATGGGGACTGTGGCAGCAAGTTTTTGTAGCACATGTAAAACCATCAGGTGATGCAAACGACCATTTACTTCATCAAAAAACCCATTAACTCTGAAGGGTGAGCTCTTCCCTGGTTTATTAAAATGGTCTGGAAGCTTTAAAATGTTATTTCTAGTCGTTGCAGAACATAAATGTTAAGCAGTGGAGAAGAATAGGATCTTCACTGTGGGATTTGGACCTAAATGAGACCTGATGCCCCAGATTTCATGAGGAACACAGCCCAAATGTTTCCATTTACACGCACACTGGAAGAAACGGGGCCTTATCTAAATGACAGTGACTTGTGTGGTAGTGACACAACGTGGTGAGACTCCTAGGGCCACGCTGCGTCTACAAATGGGCTTTAAATGGTACATTAATTAACAGGTGTCCCCCAGGCAGGTGGCCCGGGGTGTGAAATTTCACATTGTGTTATTTTTTTAAATGCCATTTGAATTTTCCATCCTTGCTACGGAGGGATGGCAATGCCAGTTCCATCCTTATGCCATTTGAATTTTTCATCCTTTTCATGTCCTCATCCAAGCTTCCTAGGGAAAGTTGGCAATGGGGCTCTTGTGAGCGTCTACCAGTGGCCACCAGGCAGATTGGTGGCCTTCAAGTCTCTGAGGACACTTTCTGTCTGCTCAAGGGTTGGCAGAAGGGAGGAAGGTCGAGAGGGCTGGGGCACGGAGTAGTTTTGTAAGCAAATGCATAAGGCAACAAGTTATTGCTACATGTACCCTCTGCTACATGTAAAGTTGGCATTTTCCAAGAAAATGAAGGAAAAATGCTCGGCTGTCTGCCATTCCTCAGTGATAGCTTTCATTGCTGGGATGGTCGCAGATGTATTTACTTAAGTAGTATTGGCCCAGAGCAAGGGACGAGAAAGAAAAAGCAAGTGAGAACATGATGGGAGAGGAGCAAAGGATGGGAAAGCTGAGGAGGACAAGGAGAGCATCAAGAGGAGGACATCGAGAGCAGACCTGAGGAGAAGGACTTGGGAGTGATGGAGGAGGAGAAGCTCAACATGAGCCGGCAATGCGCCCTTGCAGCACAGAAGGCCAACGGCATCCTGGGCTGCATCGAGGAGTGTGGCCAGCAGGTCGAGGGAGGGGATTCTCCCCCTCTACTCTGCCCTGGTGAGACCCCCCCCCTGCAGCACTGCATCCAGCTCTGGAGCCCCCAACATCAGAAGGAAGTGGAGCTGTTGGAGAGGGTCCAGAGGAGGCCACGCAGATGATCAGAGGGCTGGAGCACCTCTCCTGTGAGGCCAGGCTGAGAGAGCTGGGGCTGTTCAGCCTGGAGAAGAGGAGGTTCTAGGGAGACCTCAGAGCGGCCTTCCAGTGCCTAAAGGGGGCTGCAGGAAAGATGGAGAAAAACTCTTCAGCAGGGCCTGTTGTGACAGGATGAGGGGTGATGGTTTTAAAATAGAGGGAGATAGACTCAGATTAGATATTAAGAAAAAATTTTTAACACTGAGGGTGGTGGAGCACTGTCCCAGGTTGCCCAGAGGGGTGGTGGATGCCCCATCCCTGGAAACATTCCAGGCCAGGTTGGATGGGGCTCTGAGCAACCTGATCTGGTTGGAGATGTCCCTGCTCCTTGCAGGGGGGTTGGGCTGGGTGGGCTTTAAAGGGCCCTTCCAACCCAAACTGTTCTGTGATTCTATGATAAGGAGAAGGCATGGACTTCGCTGGCCAGGACATTTCCAGGGTGTGTCCCCAGAATAAGGAGAGACTGGTGCAGTTCTACTTTTCAGATGTTTTATTATAAAGAAAGGTAAGATAAGCATTGTGAACCGAATGTGCCAGGCGCTGCAAAAGCAGCGCCATCAAACAAAATAAAAAATAAAAAAAACCCAAAAATGCACCTTATGAGAAACTGTCATTATGCTCTCTAATTTTTCATAAATAGACAAAAATCATTGTCAGCAATTTTTAAATAGATGGACATATGGCAGAAAAAATATAATAATGCCATACAACATGGATATAAATTGTCCATTTCTTGCTGTACAAATAATAGAAACAAGTTTGGCAGGCTTTTTTTGTTGGTTTTTATACACATCTCCCTTCTATGTATAACTAAAAAATGTGCTACAATTAATATAAAATGCTTTTACTATAAAGTAAACTACTAATTTTTTTCACAAAAAAAATCTTAAAGATGTCTTTAGCACAGCTCTAAAACACTTAGTAAACTACTTACAACTATCCAGCAAATTATATTTTCATGATCTTTTTCACATTTTTCCTCCCGTATTTTGCCTTCTCTCTCCCCCACCTACCCAGCAATAGTTTTTATTTATTTTTTGTATTTTTTTTGTTTCGCCAGACATCCAAGGCCTTTGCATGTACAATATTCACACAAACTTCACATTTTTCTCGCACAAAGTTTAGTGCTGTTAGCAAGTCAAAAGAGTGCATCCTCCTACTGAGCTGGCCTAATGTTGCAGGACACCAGACCTGGGCCTACGCCGCGTCTAAAAGCAGTTCGCTAGGAAAACAGTCTGTAGCTAAGCTGATGGCAAGCAGAAAAATGATGTCCTTAGGGGTTTTTTTTTTGTTGGTTTTGGGTTTATTTTATTTTTTAAATTTTTTTAAGCTTTTTTTTGTTCTTCATCATTTATGAGGTTTTGGGCTTCCACGGAAAGTAGACTTTAGAGTTCCAAAGTAAGGAAAGAAAACTGCTCTTAGAGCCTGGGAACGAAGCCAGCGACGAGGTGCAGTGGTAGCTCTCCCGTCCGTACGACTTGCTCAGTGCCTCTCCGCGTAGTCTGTAAGGTAGACCCTCTCAAGTGTCCTTCATCTCAGCCTCCTCGAAAAGAGATGTTGAGTTTTAGGTGAGGTAGAGTGCCTTGTCCCTTGGCAGCATGCTGTAAGAGAAAGGAGAGGCAGAAGGTGAGGTGGGAAGTTGCTTGGGGGAGCTGAAATCCACGTTTGCAGGCCCGGCGGCATGCCCATTTTCAGCCACGCCATGGTTTTGGTGGCACGAGGCGTGAAGTGGTCTGCACCGAGGGGTGGGTGTGCGGACATGAACCAAGCAGAAGGCACTTAAGAGTAAGAGCCTGGTGCAATTTTAGTTCTTCCTGAATTTCAACAATAAGGGTCAAGACGTAAATAAGAGGAGGACCGACTCTGGATTTCCCCACAAATCTCAGGAATGTGATGCTGGTACCAGCTCCACCATTGTGCTATGGAGCCCTGTGCCCTTGGCCACCGGTCCCCTTCTTCATCACACACGGCTAAGCCATGGAGATTTAGAAAATGTATGCTTGCTTTTGGATAAAACATGTCATCCTGACAATGCCTAAGGAGTAGGGGAGTCTCAAAAATATGACTGGGGGGGTGATGCCAGAACATGCTTGTGGGTGTCCAAGGGGATTCACAGAAGTCTGATGGCTGAGGAGCATGGGAGCAGGAGACATCACCTGCTCAATGCCTCTCTCCTCCTCTCCCGAAATAAATACAACTAGAAAAATTAACAATCAGGAAGTGATGGGAAAAAATGCTTTGAGACAGCAGGATTAGCTGTCTCTCCCATGGGTCTGATGAAGACCGCAGGAGGTACAAGGAACCCAAGGAAGCCTGCGGTGCTGCCTTACTCACGGGAGGCTATGGAGGAGGCCTGGTGGGACAGCAGCCAGGCTGTGCGCTCTGCACTGCCCTGGCCCACCAGATCTCGGATCCATCACGCTGTTGAAGCAATGACTTTGATTTCAAGAGATCCAGGTGTGTCCTGGAGAGGGAAGCCAGCTTATGCCACTGAGACGCCCCGTGTCCAGACGGCTGTACGGCAAGGTGGGCAGACCGCTCCCTTCCCTGCCCGTGCTTTGACCCTCTGTGGGGACAGCCTCCCACTTTCAACATGCCATCAACTGTGTCCTACAAGGGAGCTCAGATGCTCTTTTTTTCCGGGACATAGTAGAGAGAGGAGTTCCTGAAGCCCCTCTCCCCTGGCTGATGTCCTGTGGGGGTTTTGCCCTGAAATCCTGGCATTTTAATGGGTTTTATCATCTACACAGACTTGATGGAACCACTGTTGGCTCCATAAAGATATCTTGGTCTCAAAAGGTGGTGAAGAACATTACAAAGCTTTGGGAGATGCCGGTGTGGGTGTGCTTCTGAGTGGAATAACAGGGAAACAGTAGACAGCATGGTAATGCCGTTGTTGATGGGGCTGTCTTCTGACGGAGCGCAGAGGAGTCCGCACTCTGTTAATCTCCATGTTTTATAATCTGCATTTAAAATGCAGAGCCCTCCCTACTGCACTCAGCACAGACTGAATGCCAGTGAGCAGCAGCGAGGTACTCAAGTACTAACCTTCATTAATTTTACAAAACATGCTACAGAACATTTCCCAGTTCATTACAAAGTATGACTGTAAATAATTGAATCCAAACGAAGTGCATTTCTGATGGTTTACCCTCGCCTTTTTACACCGCTTGCTCATTCAGTTTCTGATTTGGAAAAATCCCCCATTTGGAGGAGATATTGTTTCATCGTTAGCAGGAATTAGTGGGGTTATAAGTGGCCGGATGAAGTGGCTGTACACAGTTTTGTGAATCTGGAAAAGGGAGGGATGCCACCCAAAGGGACTGGACAGGCTGGAGAGGTGGGCCCCTGCAAACCTCATGAAGTTCAACCAGGCCAAGGGCAAGGTCCTGCACCTGGGTCATGGCAATCCCAGGCACAAATCCAGGCTGGGCGGAGAATGGATGGAGAGCAGCCCTGAGGAGAAGGACTTGGGAGTGATGGTGGATGAGAAGTTTAACATGAGTAGGCAATGCGCCCTTGCAGCCCAGAAGGCCAACCGCATCCTGGGCTGCATCCCCAGCAGGGTGGCCAGCAGGTCGAGGGAGGGGATTCTCCCCCTCTGCTCCGCTCTGGTGAGACCCCACCTGCAGCACTGCATCCAGCTCTGGAGCCCCCAACATCAGAAGGACATGGACCTGTTGGAGAGGGTCCAGAGAAGGCCACGCAGATGATGAGAGGGCTGGAGCAGCTCTGCTGTGAGGCCAGGCTGAGAGAGCTGGGGCTGTTCAGCCTGGAGAAGAGGAGGCTCCGGGGAGACCTCAAAGCGGCCTCCCAGTGCCTAAAGGGGGCTGCAGGAAAGGTGGGGAGAGACTCTTCAGCAGGGCCTGTTGTGACAGGACGAGGGGTAATGGTTTCAAAATAGAGGGAGGCAGATTCAGATCAGATATTAGGAAGAAATTTTTTAACACTGAGGGTGGTGGAACAGTGGCCCAGGCTGCCCAGAGAGGTGGTGCATGCCCCATCCCTGGAAACATTCCAGGCCAGGTTGGACGGGGCTGTGAGCAACCTGATCTGGTTGGAGATGTCCCTGCTCCTTGCAGGGGGGTTGGACTGGATGGGCTTGAGGGTCTCTTCCTAACCCAAATCATTCCATGATTCTATGATTCTATAACTGAGAGCATCCCCTCTTTCAGCCCGAAGGAGAGCAGGAAGAGGGGAAAAAAGTTGCTGACTGATGGTACCCAGAAAGAACCTAATCCGAGCCTTGCAAATGAGTGGAAGGACATAGAAAGCTGAATCCAGCTCAGTGTTATCACCAAAATACCTAAATGTGAGGAGACAAACGCAAACAAAGACAGCTTTGGTATGGAAAGAGTTTTAATCAGGAGGCAGGGCAGAAAAAACAAGTGGGGCGCCTCGAGGAATTAAGATTTACAAGTGATTGTAAAGCAAGCTGCACTCTTGGTAGGGGTGAGCTAGTTCCCTTGGAGAAAATCACGGCAAAACACTGGTTTTCCGCAGGAAAGAGCAAGTGCAAGGATAAGGCTGTCAGGTGAGGGACACAGGGGACTGTACAAGCAGTTTGGGATGGCAAAAAGCAATAAAAGTGTGTGTTGCAATCGCTTGTGGGAAGTGATAGTCATGCACTAAGCAGGAACGGGGAAATGCTACCCGTGTCTTCGCTGGCAATCTAGGACAGCCTGGGCTCGAGCCCAGAAAGAGCCTGGAAAACTGGATGGAAGTCAGTAAGCACAAAATCATTAAGGATGGGGAGAGGATGGGCTAAGAAACACTTAAAGCTCTCTCTAACATGACTGATTCATGAATTATGGAGTGGTTGCTCACTGGATCCTAGAATTTGAGAGGTATAAGGGAAGTAGGGTCATTTAATGGCATTTTAACGAGCACTGATAGGCTGGGAAAAAAACCCAATCTGCAGCAGCTCCCTTATTAGATGGAGAAGGACAGAGAGGAAGACAACCTTGTTAGTTTTTCAGAAGTTGTCTGGATGACAAACAGAAAAGAAAATGTAGGACTGGGAGTTTTTACCCCAGCTGACGCAGTGCCAAAACATGTTGGAAGCTAAGGAAATATTGAGGTCAGAGATGAGATAAAAACCCTAACCCGGAGAGCCAGACAGGCCTGCCTGCCCCATCCCTGGAAACATTCCAGGCCAGGCTGGATGAGGCTCTGAGCAACCTGATCTGGTGGAGATGGCCCTGCTCCTTGCAGGGGGGTTGGACTGGGTGGCCTTTAAAAGTCCCTTCCTACCCTAACGATTCTGTGATTCTATAATTACACGATCCAGAGCCTTCCAGATTATACCAAAAACTGCACCGATGAACCAAACCCAACGAGATGTTCCTGCCCTTTGCCTCCGCTTTGCCTAGGTCCTGCCGACTGCCAGGGCCACTCGGCCATTCAGCTCACGCCCAGCTTACGGCAAGGTGCCGCCGGGGAGCCCAGCTTCAAGCGTGGCTTGCAAATTTGTGCAAAGTCCATTGGAGAAAGCAATCTGGACAGGAAGATGAGGAGGACCAGATCGTCTCTTTTCTGGCACACACCTCAAGGCACAGCGGGGCTGCAGCCCTACAGACGTGTGCGGATGCTCCGAGCGGTGCAGGAGCTTACGGCAGCAAATACCAGGGGCGGCAGGAGCAGGAGGGCAGGGTGCTGCTGGCGCAGCAGGCTTTGCCATGACATGAGAACAAAGCAGCTGTGGGAGCAGGGCTCCCAGAAGCTCGTGTGTCTCCGGTCACCGGAGATGGGCTCCTCCCTGAACAGAGACGACGACATGTTTTCGGAGCGCTAAGCGCTCTCTGCAGTACTGATCTGTATCCATCTGAGTTCATTGCTCTAACCTACTCTAACAATTATCTGGAAGTCTCTGCATAATCTGTCTGGCTTTAGAATGACTTTTTTTTTTCCAGGAAGCTGCGATAAACCCATGAAATTCGATATTTCTGCGGTGACAAAGGCATGAAATGCATAGGCTTTGATCATTAATTGCATAGGCCCTCTGCCCACACCACGGCACTTCAGCCAGATGTCACAGGGCTTGTTTTAGCAACACAAAACTCAACCCTGACTATTCCAGTAGCGTTTCACCTGTTCCTAGAGCACCCTGAGTTTTCTCCACAGGGCCCAGCAGTGGGATTCGCAGAGGGAATCACGTGTTGTCTCGCTGATCCCCTAAGGAACGATGTTTCTTTATAGGGGGGGTCATTTCTGTGGGAGCTGCCTCTGCTCAGAACCTCTGGAGATTGGGATCCACATGCCATAACCCTCTTAAGCAGCTTTAACATTTTGCCCACAGCATCTAAAGTGACTTTTATCATCGAGTCCCAAACAGGTTCCTTCTTTCGGGCTGTCTGACTCGAGGTAGGACCACCCAAGGGTCGCTGGCGGAGCCCAGCACAACCCACGTAGCCGAGCACCGTCGGGCAGGCAGGCAGCAGCGATACTCTAACGGCTCAGTGAGTTATTTATTGCCCTGAAAGAAATAAATGTCTGCACAGTTTGTGCCCAGCCCAGAATTGTAAGTGCACTGCTGGCACAGGCAGGAGCCTGTGAGAGGCTGGGAGCTGGCTGTTATCTCCAGTGAAAGACTGTGCTCCAGTACTTGATGCAAATCAAAGAATACTCAGAAGCCACCGAGCCTTCTTCCCTACCTGCTCCCCCAGCAAACCATGTGCCTGTTTTACAGGGCACAATAGCAATCTCCAAACCATTGCTGCTGAGCCAAGAGCAGGGGATTAGGCAGAGGTGGAGATGGCTTTCACACCCTCGCTGTTCCCCAGCTTCTAGACTATCCCAATGTTTATATTTATTGGGGGATTTGAGCAGACATTCAGAACTTGTAGGGCGAAAGATCTGTGCAGAAGATGGTGCAGGGGACCAGAGCATTGCGCGGCTCTTGGGAGGACAAGGCTTTGTACCCTACAAAGCCCAGGAACGATAAGGGACCCATTGCTGGAGACAACTAGGGGAGGTTGTGGCCTCAATCGCTTCAGGAACAGAGGGACATTGCTTATGGACACGGCCACCCCCAAACCTCCAGAGGCTCTGCTTGGGAGACTGGGCTCACCTGTCCTGCTCTAGAAGGAAACATGTCAAACTCATCCATGGTGAATGGGAGGGGACACAAAAAAAGGAACCTCTTCATGCCCAATGAAGAATTTATCTGTGATTTTTAAGCTCCCTGCTTCCATAGCTCCACTTCAGTGAGCCCAGAGAGAAGAGGAAACCTTGCACTTCATTGACCGTAACTAGCCTACCAACTTGCTCAACATTTCAGGGCAGATTCTCAGCTGTCGTATGCTCTCAAGGTTCAGGTAACAGAAAGGGCATTTGTCTACTGGCCTGCAGTGGTTGATCCCACACTCTCTGCTGGGGTAGTCGTTGTCCCACTCAGTGCTTCCGGGAGGGTTTGATGCGCCGGGCGAACGGGGTCCAACACTGTTTGGAAACTCGGATGAAATATGTGAGAAGTCCTGCAGGGTGGAAAGGAAAGGAAGGGGTTACAGGAGCATCCACAGCAGGAGAAACAGCAGCTCTATATTACATAGACGTGTGGACATGCATGGCCCCAAAAACGCCACAGGGATGGCAGTGGGTCCAGGACCCGAAAAGGGTCTGCGAACGGCTGTGGAAGATGCACGGCCACGAAAGCCTCCGCAGCAGCAGGCTGGCCATCAACAGCGTTTCTCCACGTCAAGCGCCGCTCCCTTTGCAGAATGGCGTTACCCCACCGTAACGTACAGGAACAAGGGGAGGAGCATCCACACAAGCGACGCTCTGTCCATCAGCTGTCGCTGCTGGCAATTTGACAAGGATGCTGCAGGGCCGTTTTATCTAAAACTGATCAGCTTTCCTGGTTTTGGGGGGTTGGCTTAATTAGGTAACAGTAGGCAATGTACATAAACAAGAGTCACGGTGGTTACCTGACCATGGGCATGATTTTCTCCAAAACATCCAATGGGGAGTGGGCTTTTTTTTTTTTTTTTTTTTACTTTTAATTTTTTATCAGCAAACATATGGGGAATGAAGCTTTACAAAATGCTGCCCTCAGCAACAGCAACTACCCCAATTAAAGTGATGATGGGGATCCCCTTTTCTGCTCGTTTCTGGACTACCACCAAATTACGGAAGCCGCTTTCGCCTACGCAGAGCCAAAGCCCGGTCTCCGTGCTGGAGAAGTTACTCAGGATACCGTCAGCAGGCTGGAAATGAAAATCTGATTGAGGATCTGACCTTCCCACCCGTGGGACATTACGGTCAGGGATAACTCTGCTCCTACATGCCTGCTCCCCTCTCGTTCTCTCCCACTGCAATATCTGTTCTCAAACTAAATATTTCTGTTTTTTCTCAAAGTTAGCCCCAAACTGAACAGGTCACATTATGGGGGAAAAAAAGCTCTGGTCTTTGCTAAAGTACTGTATGGATTTCATGATATATACTGTATGAATTCTGTGGTATATAGCAAATATGTGAAACAAAATGATTCAGCCAGCTGGCTGAACACTACAGTTAAAGTATCATTGAGTAAACGGCAGCAGCTGTGAATTCACAGCATACGTCCTCCACCGTGCATAGTTCGTCCAGTTCATATTCCAGATGGAGAAGCTCTGGAAACCACTCGTCTCCTTTGTATATTGGCAAGTTCTCTATGAGGTATAGGAAATTTTTTTTTTTTGCTGCAGCCAATTTTTCCTCCTGATACATCTCCTTAAGAGCAGGTTTAAGGAGGAGACTTATATTGTCACAACCAAAATAGAAAATCAATAAACCTTTTTCTCCTCCTCCTGGCCCCGGAACCCCGCTATTATCCCCTGCCCGTCCAGTCCCCCTTCTCTCAGCGACACCAGGCGAGGGGTTTCTCACTGACTCTCTGACCCGTCGCTTCCGATGCCCAGAGAAGGCTGGGGCCCCAGGTGCACAAGGAGCTTTTACCGGGGCATCCCCCAATTCCCACATCTTCCCCTGCTGAAGGAGCCTTCAGTGCTACATGGCACAAATCCGCCCCATTCGTGGGGGTGTCTGTGCTCCCAGCTCAGCACTTTTGAAAATGCCACCCCCAAACCACAAGATCTGCAGGCTGATGGAGCCAGGAGAAGACCACCTCCCACCTCCGGGGATGACATCGACACCCAGCATCCCCAAACCACCCAGAAACCCGCAGACCCGACGGCAAACGGGGAAATGGCCGCTCTCCCTTCGGAGCGCCTTACCTGCTGCCCGGGAGGCGAGGCGTTCATGGGGGGCTGTACCTGTAGTGCCATGGGGGGGGACAGGAGGGGCTGCTGGGGGACCTGCTGCATGCTGAGGGGCTGGCTGAGGAGGGAGCTCTGCGGGTGGTGCAAGGAGAGCTGCTGGTGGAGCGGGGGGCTGATCTGGAAGGAGGGCGGCGGGGAGGCACTGATGCTGGGCAGCAGGGGTTTGGAGGTGAGGGTCCTGGAGAGGCCGGGGTGGCCACGGTAGTTCTGCAGGTCCGACGGGGACAGGAAGGAGCCCAGGCCGGGGTAGGGCGAGGAAGCCTGCGGCGGCATGGGGTACATGGGCTGCTTGGGGGGGATCATTTTGGAAGGTGGATTGCTCTGGGTGCTTTTCGTCTCCCCCTGGTCGGCAGAGCTCTGTGGGAAAACAGAATGGAGAGTGATAAGGGAGGAAGGAAGGAAATAGCGTTACGTGTCCTGAGACGTCCGTCCATCCAGTCAAGCTACCCAGACTCCCCCTGGCTCCTAGGTGACTGCAGGTTGGATGCAGTGTCCACATCTGGGAAATTCAAGTTCAGGAACTCAATTGTGCCTTCAGCAGTACACCCCTTTGAGCCACTAAGCCCACGAAATCTGCAGGAGCCACCCCATATTCACAGGTACCAAGTGCCTGTGTCCGATCTCCGAAGGCGTGGAGGAGGACGAGGTGCAAGGGCACATGTGATGGGTGGCCACGTTTGGAGGACTGGGATGGGCAGGCACTTGGCCGATATTGTTGCTGCTCCAGGAGCGGCTTTGCAGCACTGTGAGTTCCCGTATGAACCTGAAATCCCTGGAAGTTCACTACTGGGTGCTGACCTGGGCCCTCTGGGTTTTGCATTACACGTGTACGTGCCCACATGCTCGTCAACCCTTGTTTGCCGCACTCGCACCCTGAGAGCCGGAGTGAGGAGCTGGCAGTGGGGCCGGACCGCAGGGACCCCATCGTCCCCAAGCAAGCACACTCCTGCCCTGCTGATGAAGACAACCCAGCGCAGGGTCTTCTTTCGGGGTGCTGAGGGCAGAAGGCAGCCCGGCGCCCGCCCCAGAGCATTTCCTGAGCTGTGGTACCTTGGAGACAAGGCTGGCCCGGTATGCTGCCAGCGCCTTCAGGTACTCCTTCTTGGCGGCTTCTGTTTTCCTCTTGTACGCCTGGAAGGACCAAACAATGGATAACAATTAATAAAGCAGAATAGGGGGCTGCTGGGCTCGGCTGCACCTTCCGAAAACACATGCATGAAAAAGGATTTTCTGCTGGAGAGGGATTCACCCCAGATCAAGCCTATAAAGCCCCTGCACTGGACCACGCTGGGATTTTTGGAGGCGTCGCAGGCCACGGCCCAGGCAGATATTTTTGCACGTCTGCCATACGAGATGGCCTGATTTCACTGGGTGAACTCGGCGAATGCGCTTCCCAACAGGAACCAGGGGAAAGAGCGATCCAGGCTCTGGGAAAGGCAAGGCAAGAGCCAAAATCCCCAGATGACAGGACCAACTTAAAAAATGGTGAGACATTCAGAAATCCTAAACTACGCATGCATTTTCTTGGCTCTCCTGCTATTAAACCTTTAGAGCTCAAAACTCCAGCTCTTCCCTGTAGTCCTGACAGCTGAGAAGTGCTTTCTTGTCATATAAAAGCTGAGATTTTTTTCCTAATTTTACAACTTGGGGAGCTGGGCCTTGCTGGGAACCAGCAAGCATCAGGAGAGTTTGCTACCCTAAGAAAAAAAAAAAAATAACACAGCTTTGTAAGAGTGAATTATTGTTTATTCTTCCTTCTCTCCCCATAATCAAATGTGTTTCGTGATCATTTTGCAGTGCTGGGCCCCTTTCTGCCCAGTTTGGCCCTTCACGTATATAAAAACAACAGCGCAATCCAGCCTGTCTCAAGCAGCATCAGTCCCCATGGGGTCAAATAGATTAAACTAAGAAGAATATTTTAAAATGGAATAAAAACTTCAGCAAAAAGGCAGAAAATCCTGAGAAAAATACCCATCGGGCCCCTCCTGTGCTGGAAACTCCAAGCCCTCCTCAAGCGGTGCACCCAAAGTGCGGTGCACCCAAAGTTGATTTCAATTAGAGCAGATCTGCATACATTTAATTCTGCTTTTGGAACAATGCCAGCTTTCAGCAATCAAGATGCTGAAGCCTAACGGGGATATTTAGTTCCCTTCCCCTGCCAATTTCCAGGGCCACAGCAGCCCCCCAGCCTCCCTTCTAACTCCGACCTCCGGAGGGAAAATAACCTCCCGGCTGCTCAACTAGCCCGCTATTTGAATTGCAATGTAAAGGCAGTGCAGAGAAATTCTATTAAAAACGATATGAAAACCCTATTTTCATTGCTCAATCAGAGAGATCCCTGTAATGAAACGTTTCGACGTGACACACCGGAGTCTCAGATGGTAATTTTCCGAAACGGTGCGTTTTCCTAAGTTTGTCTTTGGCTTTACGGCATTCGGGAAGGATTACATTTGCCCTGTTCGGAGCGAAATTACATTTCAAAATGTCAGCCTGAAGAAAAGTTTGTCTGTGAAAAGCAACTATTTCCTCAAACGGCGTCAGTTCCCCGAATAGAAGCTATTCCCTTCTCTGCGACCCTCCCCTCTCCTGCGCTCGCAGCCCACCGCGTCCACCAGCTCCGCTCCAACACCGCCCTTGAACGCGGTGCCTGATGCCTGCGCAGCCATGAAATACCAATGCCCGTGTCTCAGGCTGGTGTAACAGAGCTGGGTGCCGATGTTTTGAAAACATATTTATATTTTTCCTCGGTTGCAGTAAAATACCAAAAGCGTTTTTGTTGTGGGTTTTTTTTTTTTTTTTTAATCTGAGACAGCTACAGGGAGACGAATGAAATTGTTAGGAAGACTTGTCTGGAGAAAAACCTGCAATTTATGGGCAGTGAGAGGGCAGGTAAATGAGACTTCCTTACCCTAAATGCAAATAAATGAATAACCAATACACTCTGTGCCTGTCTTAATCTCCATCACTTGTTTTTTCTGCTACACTCTTTTTTTTCTCCACTCTTCACCCGTCCTTGTCTGGGTTGGACAGTGCTGTGCCTCACTCGTGTTTGGAAAGCGCTGTTGGATGGGGTCTGATGCAGCAAGACCGGGAAGGGGCAGCCCAGCAGCGTGTCCGCCTGAAGGGAGAGGGGGCCCTCCGGCTCCAGCCCTGACCACGAGCAGGGCTAGAGAGAAGGGTAAGAGGGTGAGCACAGGCAGCATGTCCTCTGATGTCCTCTCCAGCTCTGGAAGGTTCCTGGTGGATTATCTGGTTTGTGACTGTAGAATCACAGATGGTTTGGGTTGGAAGGGACCTTCAAAGCCCACCCAGTGCAACTCCCCTGCAAGAAGCAGGGACGTCTCCAACCAGATCAGGTTGCTCACAGCCCCGTCCAACCTGGCCTGGAATGTTTCCAGGGATGGGGCATCCACCACCTCTCTGGGCAACCTGGGATAGTGTTCCACCACCCTCAGTGTAAAAAACCATCCCCAAGGGTCTCCTGCAGCCCTGTCCCGCACGCCGAGGACTTTCTGCACCCACGCCTCGCTGACGTGGGCAGAGCGGATCCGAACAAAACTTCTCACGAATCCTCTGTGTAATGGCAGCTCCAGTGTAGTATTTATAACCTTTAAAATTTTAATTTAAACATTGACAAAACCATGTTACTTTCTAATTAAATCCCATTTTCTCCCAGGGATTTTAATTTCAAAGTAATTTATCAGATTTAAGGATCCTCAAAACATTTTGCATGTTTTCCTTTCTAACCTGCCTTGCCCGCTGATTTATTTTCCTCGTTCGTTAGCAGGAGGATTCATTAGTCATTAAGCGAGTGGGTGGGTTGAGGGGGGAGCAAAAATGGTTAGTGATTATGAAAACAAAAAATCAGAGCTGTAAGAAGCATATGTTGGGATCGTAATCCTGACACCTCTGTGGCTCAGAAAAGCAGCTAGTAATTGTACGGTAATGAAATGTTCTTGTTTGATAACCAGTTAATTAGAGAAGACAATTATTCCAAACCCTGCTGACGCCCACGAGCGGCTCCGTGTTGCGCAGGCACTGACTGACAGCCGGAGCTGTTATCGGTAACCTCTGCATCCCAGCCCGTCTGCTTCAGCAGAAACGCTGCTTCCCAAGCCTGGGGAAGGATGAAAAGAACCCAAACTGTCCCCCAAAAAATCAAGGGGTCCGCTGATCCCAAGTGAAAAGGTCTCTGCTGCAATCCTACATGGAGTTTGGGGCATTTTGCTTCAAATAAGAGATAGACTATCAGGAGAGAAGAGATGACAAGTGCAGCAAAGGTCTCCAGGAGAAGGGCTGAAGGACTCCGTTTATCTAGCCAGGAGAGAAGACCAAGGGGAGCCACAGCCTCCAAATGCAACGCAGCAAAGAAAGACGCAATGACTAGGCAACGGAGGCAACTGATAGGACGAGGGGTAACGGTTTTAAAATGGAGGGAGGCAGATTCAAACTTGGTATAAGGAAGACATTTGTGGCGCTGAGGGTGGTGGAGCACTGGTCCAGGTTGCCCAGAGAGGTGGTGGATGCCCCATCCCTGAAAATGTTCAAGGCCAGGTTGGACGGGGCTGTGAGCAACCTGGTCTGGTTGGAGATATCCCTGCTCCTTGCAGGGGTTGGACTGGGTGGGCTTTAATGGTCCCTCCCAATCCAAACTGTTCTGTGATTCTATGAATGATCCTCTGCATCTACTGCAGATAGGAAAAGAGGCAATAGGCTTAAATTGTAATGAGGGAAATGTTGGCTAAGCAAGAGAAAGCGTTCCTAACAGTAGGGATAATTAAGCACGGTAAGAGATTGCCTAGGGAGATGTGTAATCTCCACCACTGAAGGTTTAAGAACAGATTAGGCAGACATCCATCAAGAACGGCTTAAGTGGAGATGATCCTGACTTCAGGCAGCAGTATGGTCTGGTTGACCTCTTAAGTCTCTCCTTGCCCTCCTTTCTATGATCCCATGACTGGGGTTTTTTTTCTCCCCAAATGTATAAATTTTTATTTTATTCTGCTTGTAAATCTGGAGGGTTTTTCTTGTAATTATTATACACTTTCCTGCAAGATATCTCTTGGGATCATCATAACTTATGGCTTATTCATAAGATGATTCTAAAGTACTTCCTCCCTGCACGGCAGTATCTGCCACACTACTCCTCTCTTTGCACGTGGCCTCCACACGCCCATTGGAAATGCATATAGCAAACATGGCCACGTCATCCTTATTCCTTCCCAGCTCTTCCTCACCTCCTTGCACCCTCCTCTGTGTAAATCTCAGCACACCTCCTTTGGACTAAAACCTGTAGTCTAGATTGCTAAGTCCTGAGGTCAGCAAACTTGGACACGGGAGGCATCTGTCAATGATGCCTATCGCGATGTTGCTGGTTGAGTGGTGCTCCAGTTCCCCCAGGCTATGGCACGGGAGCTGTTGAACATCTGCCCTCCCTGAGGACAGCTACGTAGAAGGCTCTGGTGATGGGAACTATTTGCATGGTTTCAGAAGAGCCCCTCCTTTACGCTGGTGGAGACACAGCGTCGTGAAGCTGTCCTTTGGAGAATGAACGGATAAACCCGCAATCGAGCAGCAATTACCATTGATTAAAGCATCCTGAAAGAATCCTGCTTTCCTCTGCCTTGACTTCACGGTGCCACCCGGCTGTAAGTCATCTGTCACTCCATGTGAGGGCACAAGTGCACTCCCAGGACAACTCACAGAAGACTCCAAATGAAACAGAGCAGAAGGGTGACAAAGCCAACCCCTAACCTCCAATGAAAAGCACACAACACTCAACTTCCACACTTCTGATCTTGCTCTCCAAGAAGAGAAGTCACACTCTTGGAGCTGCTTTTAAGAGTAGTTTTGACCCTTCACATCTCCCCTATCCTTATCCTGGTCTCCACTAGATGTCTCTTGAAACCTGGCTTGGGACTGGTGCTCTCATCCCTCCCTGGCACCTGGCTTTCCTTCACACTCAGAAGATACTGAAACCTCCTTCCAGGCCAGGGCAACTGGTTGGACCCTTCCAGCCTCTCACTGCCAGGGCTCTGGGGTGGCAGCAGGAAACCGCAACCAGTGGTGGCTCCACCACTGACAGCTCTGTGTGACAATGCTGGAAATGGGCACTTCGATGGCCGCGCTGTCAGGCAGCGCCTGCTGCATGTGGTTCCCATGGGATCTCTCCCCTGTGATGGCTTTGCCGAAATCCGGCTTTACAGCTGGCTTGAGATGCCTCTGCCCACTGCAGGTATGGGAGCGTCCTGTCACCAGGTGATGTATCAGGGTCAATGAGCAGATGGATCTGGTTAGATGGGTGATCTATTATTTTCTGCTGAGTGAGTAATATTTCTGCTGGGTAATTTATCCCTGGAACGTGAACGCTGTGTTACTCTCCAGGCTGTGCATTTGGATGGGAAAATCACAAAGCATTTGGCTGTGGAGTCACCTAGGGTTACAGAACTGGTCCTGGTGAAGCAGGGCTATTGCCTGAAGAACCCATCTCTGGTTCCTTTGTGGCCCCTGTGAGTCCCCAGACTCACAAACTCAACTGAAAATGCTGATTTTGTCCAACTTTTCTTCTGCTCAGGTGGGACGGGAAGCCCTGGCTTAGCCTGAGGTTCACTCAGCAGATTGCTCGGGAACTTCTTGATGCCTCTGCTCTGAGTGTCCAGGGTCTAGGAAAACATCGACCCCATGCTTTGAACTTGTTGCTGGATTTCTTAGCAAAAAGAAGCAGGTTCCAGAGACATCTGCAGCTGCCAGCTTGGCAGTGTTCCCTGTGCTCCATCATCACCAGCTCCAAACCAGCGTCCTTCTCCCCTAAAATACAGCGGGCAACGGGAAAGTGCTCAGAGAGGGAATAAAAGAGCAAATCCCACCGGTGACTTCCTGATATGTTCTGGAAAGTTTCCAGGCCTGTCACCCGAATGAAACCCCCCTGAGCAGAGATTGCCCGTGGCGGGGCTGGTGGCCCCGTGGAAAGAGGGGAGGGGGCTGCAGCCCCGCGGGGTGGCATGACTGGGACTGGGCTGTGAGCATCCCGTCCACACTGGGGGAAAATCCTTCCCAGAGGACTCGCAGAGTTTTCTCCAATCTCGTGCTCAAATTAGAATCATAGAATCATAGAATGGTTATGGTTGGAAGGGACCTTCAAAGGCCATCTGGTCCAACCCCCCTGCAAGGACCAGGGACATCTCCAAATTCTTCTAATTTCTGTCAAATCAGGCTGCTCTTTTAAACTTCGCTGGATAATGCTGGTCTATATCTGCTAATGAAAAAAAATAACACCGAGGTGCGGGATTCTGCACACCTCGAGCAGGGACTCGGAGCTGCAGGCAGGTTCCTACGCCAGGTACCCCATTTGGTGATAACAGCTGAATTAGCGTTTCGCTCTCCACCAAAGTCTCAGCTATCTCTGCAGGAACAGCTGCTAAACTATTTGCAAAGTTCAAAGAGTACGTATTAATATTTTTTTTTTCCCCGAGTCGCATTCTTCAGATTCCCATATAAGCTTCTTAGAAAGAGTCATGCCAGCTGTTGAAGAACGAAGATTACAACGTCCTGCTAAGGCAGTGCTGGAGATATTTAAAGGTATTGTGATTTATTGCCGTTCCGCATGCACGGCCACCCTGGAAGGGGTTAAAATGGGGAAGAAAGCAGCGCTTTGGCGAACAGGTGTCCTTGAGCAGTACCCAAGGACACGGAGATTGCTAATCCTGTATTCCACAGCATGATCAAATCACCAGGCAACAGATATAAATAAAAAAAGGCAGGAAATAAGGAAATTTAGATACAAGTGTGTCAGAGGGAAAATGAAGATTCATTGTGAAGAGGCTGAGAGGAGAAGAAGAAGAAGGAACAAAATGACAAAGGCACAAATGATAAACCAGTAAGAATGAAAGGAAGGGGGGGGTGTGAAAAAACCCCTCTCTGTGAAACACACGTCTGTGACAGCAGCAGCCAAATCAAAGATGCTCCTAGATTATACGGTTTCTTGCATAATATGCATTCTGGTTCCTGCTCAGTGTTTGTCTTTCAGCCAGCGCGCTGGGAAAAAACCGTATCTGAAATGGGACGCCAGCAACCTTTATTTTGCTTGTTTCATCAGGACGAGAAAGCAAATTTGCTTTGTGGGAGCAGCAGCACCTGCTCAATGGCAAATAAATAGCTCCAGCTTGGATATTACAGTGCAGATCATCATTAGCAGCGTGAACGGCAGAGGATTAACCCTACGCGTGCCGGCCTGAGCTACCTGGCGAAGGGGGGGATCTGGTTTCTGCCTCAGAAACGCTCCAGGTAGCTGGGGCTGAGCGCAGCTGGAGCGGGGCTGAGGGTCTGCGTGCTTTGAGGGGGGCACGGGACCCCCTTTCCCAGCCTGAGGCAGTGGCTGTGTCACATGGCATGGCTCCGAGCCACTGGCACTGGGCTTTCCTCCTCCCTTCAGTGGCCACCCCACGCTCTATGTAGCTCAACATCTCTGGCTGTGAGGGATCCCAGCCCAAAATCACACCCTCCAACCTCAAATCCACCCTCTTGTCTCATGCCAGGAAGAGGCGAAGCTTTCTTTACCTAAAACCTTGGTCCTAATTGAGCAAGAACATCCAGACTTGACCTCTTGCCTGCCTGCTTTGCCATCGCTGTGTTGGCTTTCACCCGGGCTGCCTTCTGCACTGCTTTCTGCAGTGAGGATGTGAAGATATCCAAAAACATGGTCATCACTAGAGCTAGAAGCAGCGCACCGGGTGAAATACTTCCTTTTCCCCCCTTTCCACCCCTGCCCAGAGCATGATGCTCTCGCCCGGCGATGAGCCGAACCACGGTCCGGCGCAGCCACGTGGCAGCCTGCACCCCCAGGTCCCAGCAGGATTTTGGCCAGCGATGGCATCACGGCGTAGCTGCCCTGCTCGGTCACCGTCCCCTCCCGAGACGTGCCAAGAGAGTGCTTGGCGTGGGCTGCTTGCCTTCAGCGTGAATTCATGCATCATGACCTGCAGTCCTCGGGAGAAAAGATCTGCAGGACATCCTAGGCTCTTGATTTTATGTATTAAAGACAATTTATTAATGCTTTTTTTTTCCTTTTTCCTTTTTTCCTTCCCATTGCACTGCCTTATGAGTCTAAACAAACTTGACTGCGGATGCTGGCAGGGGAAAGCAAACAGGGACTAAATAAACTCCCCTCCAGCCAAACACTTGGAGAGCGAACGTGTCCCATCGCACAAGCCAGCAACACAATGCCAGAGCCAAAGATAAATAGCGTCCCTCCAGCCGGAGTCCCGGGCAGGGAGGTAGCTGTCGTGGGAGAACAGCATACAGCTGGAGACAAAGCCGGGAAGTTAATATTTAAGCATTCAGACAAGGAACAAATGACTTAATTAAATCAATTACAGAGGGAGAAATGGAGCCACTCAGAAAGCGTGTGGAAAGAGACGACGAGGCTGCTACTACCTCGTAAAGGAGGAGTAGGGAAGATAAACGGACTGCTCTAATCCCTGCTGTTAATTAAGAGCCGAGCATTTGCGCTGCGCTAGTCAGGGTTGCTCCAGCATTTCCGCTGTACAAACCACATCTGCAGCTGAGCTCAGCGCCCAGCGTACGGAGCTGTTTGTAACCAGGTGAAGTGAGGGAGTGGCAGACCGAGACGCTGCGAGGGATGAAAGCAGGAGGCAGAGGGGATGGAAAAGCTTTTCCGTGCTCCTGAACCTCCCGCACCTTGCACCAACAGCCCGAACTCCAGCAGGGCTGTGCAAGGAGGGGACCTTCTTCCCTTCCTCAGCAGGAGACGTTCCTGGGTGATCCCAGCCATCCGTCCCAAGAAGAGAGGATTGTGGAAACATCAAAGCCACACTTTGTGCAGTACAGAGACTCCGGATCCCAGAAGGCGCCTTGCTCTTAGGTCCAGCTCGGTGTGGGGTGGAGAGCAAGGCTATTTTCTACCATGACTTCCATTTACATGATATTTTCCTCCCTGCTGCCCCGGGTGCTGTCCGTGGACACCCAGCGGGAGACGAGGTGCCTTCACAAAACAGTTAAAGCAAGACCTAGAAGTCTCCGTCTGAAGCAGGCTGACAGTGGCTGGCAGCTTTGGGGCAGCAAGGTTTCCTCTGCGAGGCCACTTCAGACACCTTCTTCCCAAGCTTTGAAAGCCTTCACGTTGGGTTTCAGGACAGCAGTGCAGAGAGTTAATAGCTTTTAGCTAGTTTGCTGTCACTCCTTGTAAGTAAATAAGGAAATACAAACCCGTATCCCATTGAAGGCTGTAAAAACCCTGTGTCAGGGAAACGCCACCGATGTTTTCGCAAAGCATGATCTTATAAAAAATAATTAGCTGCCAGAAAAATCTGCTCTTCCCCATGTAACATGAGATTTTTCTAAAAAAGAGGCAGAGGGAAAGCAAACGTAGTGCATCCTTCTCCAGCCCTGTCGCCTGGGTCAGACTCTCCCTCCCCCGGGCATGCGGGTGGCAAAGGCCTGCGTACAAGGTGTACCCCAAAGAGATGTCCCAGGGCCAGGGCACGTCACCGCCGTGCCGGCTCAGGGCTGGGAGCGCAGCGTGCAAAGCACTCCAGCATGGCTTCGAGCGGCCGCGGGCACTTCGGCACCACTCCTGAAAACGGCCTCGTGTTCTCTGCGTACACTCAGCCTGTTTAAGCCCCTGGCTATGGTCCTAATGTGCCTGATGCTCCTGCGGAAAAATGTATTTAAAGAGTTAAAAAAAAAAAGTAAATCAGTAACTCACTTGTTTCTGTTCTTCTCCCAAACTGTCCCACATTGACGCAACAATTTTTGATACATCTCCGAAGGTAGCGTTGGGGTTTTGCCCTTTGATGGCTGCTTGCGTGTCTCTGAAAAACAGGGCGTAGGCCGACACGGGCTTCTGGGGCTCATTGGGATCCTTCTTTTTCTTCTTCTTTTGGCTTTTGGGCTTTTTGCCCAGGTCTGTTGATGGTCTTTTCTCTCCAGTAACCTGCAAAACCAAGAGATGTCCCTTAGCTGGGAGTAGTCTGACGTGGGTCCCTGACAGAGCTCCCTAGCAAAGGGGATGAGAGTGGAGAAGGGCTCCCAGTGTGGTGAGGAGGGCAGCAGCCGTAGGGGCCTCTTTGGCCCCCAGGAGCCTCCAGGACCACGACACAAACTGCTGGTGGATGCCTGAGCCCGGCTTGGGTGCCCGGTTCACAGCTTGGGTCACC
>JAAGAY010142949.1:10952-23836 GCA_011801015.1 Ardeotis arabs | reverse complement strand
GCTGTTCAGTAGGGCCTGTTGTCATAGGACGAGGGGTAATGGTTTTAAAATAGAGGGAGTTAGATTTAGATTAGATATTAGGAAAAATTTTTTTACAATGAGGGTGGTAGAACACTGGAACAGGTTGTCCAGAGAGATGGTGGATGCCCCATCCCTGGAAATGTTCAAGGCCAGGTTGGATGGGGCTCTGAGCAACCTGATCTGGTTGGGGATGTCCCTGCTCCTTGCAGGGGGGTTGGACTAGATGACCTTTGAAGGTCCCTTCCAACCCTAACCATTCTATGATTCTATGATTTCTGTGCCCCCTTACCTTCCTGCAATTGCAGTACTTATGTGGATTAAAGCTTTTTGGAGCTGACACTTTGCTGAAGTCTCTTACAAGCAGCACTTTCTTGTGTTTTTCAGGAGTCCTTTTCTTAGTTTTTGGGGGTGGGGTTTGTGTTGGTTTTTTTTTTGTTTTTTTTTTGTTTTTTTTTTTAAATGTATTAAATAGCTGTCAGGCTTGGGTTTAATTGCTGTGCTCTTCTATAGTTGCTCCCAGGCATATGTGCGTTTGCCAGCTTGTGTGTGCTGGTTGCTCCTGTACGGGAGCTGCCTGCAGGAACCGTGGCACTGAGCAGTGGACAGTGGCCATGATGCTGCTTTTGGAGCTGGGGGATGAATCCTGGCACCGGGAGCTGAGGGTGTCAGAGCCGGCTCCCACCCTGGGTGCAGGGAAGGGTGCAGCAGCAGCTGTGCCCTGTTCCCAGAGACCTCTACCGAGAGTTTGGTGGGAGAATGTGGTTCCCTTCTTCCTTTGGTAAATCCGTGTCTACCCATGGGAAAACTGCTTGGATCAGCAGGGTGGGAAAACCCAGCCAAAACACTTTACGGTGACCTGATTTTTCTTGTCTTGTTCAGAAATGAGGGTAGCCTTCGGGTGCTCTAGGTGATATGACCTCCAAAACATGATCTGGTATCTTCAGGAAACCTGGTCGGTCATTGTCTTCATAAACCTTGCGTGCAGGAGGGGCGACGGAAATTGCAGCAATTCTGGGTTTTATCACTGTGGGAAGCCACCCGTGAAGAGAGCAAAACAGACCCGAGTAATTTCCCTGAATCATAGAAATGGAAGGTAAACAGGAAATAAAAAGATGTTATACTGTGCATCCAGATTCTCTGAGGCAGAAGCAAATATATGCATTTTGTGAATTCAGAGTTGCCAACCCAAGTGGAAGGGGTAGCAAAATCAACAAAATTTTGATTGCTTATGCTTTGTGAAGTTGCAAACAGAAAATTTTGCTGCTGCTGTTTATCTGTACATAAGTCTCCAGTGATGACTCCTCACAGCTATAGATAGCCTGTTCTTGACTGTCATTATAGTTCATATACTCTCTACACTAAATCCCGCTTGATGCCAGTCAAGTTCTTGCTCCGCTGTTAGCAAATGTTTGATGACTTTCTGTCTGCAAGAAGCTTGTAAGTATTGCAAGGCTCTTACTAACTCCCCTCTCTCTTTTCCCTTTCCCAGAGTAAAAAAATCCAGTTCCTTAAATCTTTTTTCACTGGTCACATCTTCTAAACCTCTTATCAAACTTCCTACTCTCTTCTTGACACTCTTTAATGAGTATTTTTCAAAAAATATGGAATAAAGTGAAATACAGTATGCTGTATACTACTCTGCGGTGCTGTGGAAGGCAGAACAGCTCCAGCATCGTGTCCCAGACCGAAATTCATCTTGCTTAACGCATGACTTCAGACCCGCGTGCTGCTTCGTTCCTGCTGCCTAACCCGTACCTTCCCCATCGGTTTTCACTTCAGAGGTCCCTGCTCCTGTTGCAGTTACCTTTAGGGGAATGTAGTCAGATTCGGCATATACATGGCATTTTGTCAGCCTACTTTTCTTTTCTTAAAGTCTGGCAAGGATGCCAGGAGCATGCTCCAACCTCTCCGGTGTGATGCTGAGCACGGATCGGGCACTCTCCCTTCCTTCAATGATGCTCAAAAGGCTGTGATTCCTCAAATCAATAAGTTCTCACAGGTTGTCATAGTGCTACTGATAACTGTTCGTAGGCTAGGGTTTGGGTTTTTTTTTTTAATCACTTGTACACCCTTTTTTTTTTCCTTTTCTTTTTTTCGTTTAATCATTTAAACTATTTCTGTGGTTCACTCATGAAAAAGTCATGCAGGGCTGTTTTAAAAGCATTTCTAAAGATAGACTCTGTCGTCTGTACCACTTTCTCTTTATCAGCTGGGACAGATGCCCTGTCAGAGAGAGTGAGAGAGACATTACACTAGTTTGACATGACTTTTTGATACATTTGTGTTAACTGTTTGCCTGGTTGTTTTTTTTTTCCCTAATCTCATTATTTTTACAGGATTAGAAATCCTTTAGCAGTATGCTGCACTTTCTTCTCTGGTCTTAAAAGTACACTGTAATTTCTGGCTTTTCTGTCCCCACTTTCCTTTGTAAGATCAGGTGCTGTGTTGGGTCTTTTCATTTCTTTTAGACCTTACATGGCCTCTCTGGCATCTGCAAAGCGGGGGTTAATCATAGAATTATAGAATGGTTTGGGTTGGAAGGGACCTTCAAAGGTTATCTAGTCCAACCCCCCTGCAAGGAGCAGGGATATCCCCAACTAGATCAAGTTGCTCAGAGCCTCATCCAGCCTGGCCTTGAATGTTTCCAGGGATGGGGCATCTACAGTTGAGAGATGATTGCTGATAGTTCCCCAAGCAGGGGCATTTCCAGTGGTTCCTGCTGACTTGAAACTGCCCAGCTTACTGTTGTGTTTGTTCTTCCCTTACTCCATCCAGCCTGTGTGGCACATCCTGCACGTCAGGTGGAAGATGCCCAGAGTATCTGGTCCCAGCGAGCTGCTGTGAAATGAGGCACTGAATAATTCAGCCTTTCCTGTGTTCTGTAACAAGGCCTGGTTTTCCATCTAATATATTTATAGACTTTCTTATGGTTTACCTCATCGCTTACTGATTGTAAGTCTCTTTGCCTCTTAGTCTTCATTTCCCCTTTTATGTTGATGATGGTCTTTTATGTTCATCCCTGAGTCATGTGTCCTTGGTTCTGCTTTGGTGTGCAATCCCATTTTGATATATTTCCCCCCATCCCTGTCGTTTAAAAGCTCCTGAGGCTTCCCATCCCCGCCCTTGCTAGGCAGAGGATAATCTCTCCAGAAACACTCAGCTGCCTTTGGTTTCCATGGTGGTACCAGAGAGGTGCATGGTCCCTGCAGCGGGGGAGATTTGGGTCCTTACAGGTAATTCAAGTCTGCCGTTGCCTTTTTATCCACTCTGAAGAGTGCGTCTGTTGAGTTTAAGGTGTCTCCTCCAAATTACATGATTCCTTCTTCAGATGTTGCCTCTGTTTTTCCTTCTTTCATCAAGAGGCTTTAAAGAAATCTGTACCGTGCATCTTGCTGGCAGGCCAGACAAATACTTTAACTCATGCTATGTGTTGCAACACCTCCAACCAGCCATTTTTTATTACTGCTTATTAACACCTCCCCGAAGTCTCTGTCTTCCACCTCTACTTGGGCCCATGGCTTGTACTATCAGCTCTGTTAAGTCATTTAACACAAAGTGTGCTGTGCTGGCACAATTGCAGCTCATCCTGATGCTTAGCACCTTCTTCCATTCATTTTCCTCCTGTCTCTTGTAATTACTTTTTTTTTAACTTTCTTTTTGCGTTTTTTCCCATATGCTGACTCTCATGTGTTAGCCCTTTTTGAGGTCATTTCCCACCTGTAGTCCATTCAGGCTGCATCTCTGCAGTCACTTTGGTTTGTTGGTGTCCACCAGAGAAACCATAATGCTGGGGAGATGCCTCCTCTGTAAGGCCTCTAGTTGCTGCCAGCACCAGAGGATGGTGATGGGTAAAGGGTGAAGTGCAGCAGAAGTCCTGCCTCTCCTGGGGACCCGGTGCCAGGCTTTTGTGGCTTAGGTGCCTCCTGCACCTGAGGACAAATTCACTCAAATTTAAGAGGATCAACAAAAAATGGTCGTTTTCCTAGTAAGGAACCCAACTGGAATAAAGTGAGCCAAGACTTCAAGCAGTTTGATGAAAACAGTTTGTATTTTAAGCTTAGAAGTTGATGTTCTGGCTTGTATTCTTTTCTTGAAACATATATTGACATTTCTGTACTGCTCATAGCGACAATATTGTTCCCCATATGCTCTTCCCATCAGCATCTCATCGTTATTGGATAAATATGTCTCTCGTTATGCAGAAAATTATTTTTCAAGTATGGAATCATTATTTTGTTACATAACTTCCCGATTTGGACCTTTGCAATGATTTATAACAGTCTTCAGAAATTATTGTAATTAAAGGAGAACTTACCACAAAGAGAATTAATTAGATCAAAGAAGCATTTAAATGTAAATCATTAATCTGTGCATTACAGGAAGTAGTGGCTATGGATAGTTCATTTAATTATACTTGGTTCAATTTTGTTTTGTCATTACATCACAATTTATTCAGAATTAATTTGCAATTTCTTCTGTAATGTGATTTGTTTTCTTGATACAGTGGATATGTTCACCAGCGTGTATTTATATATAAATAAAGGATTATTAATGACTGCTGGGTTAATTAAACTGTGGACTCTGCTGTCAATTAGCTGTGAATTTTGTTGCTCAGTAGATGCAACCCAGAAGGTCTGTGCTCTGAGAGCAGGAGGCAAGCAGTCAAATAACTTGTTGGATGGATGAATACATACAGTAGATTGTGACTGTCACTTGGTGGAGGGGACCAGGTGACACAGCCTGGGCTTTACCTGGTCAGAGAATTATTAAGAGGATAACATGATTTTGATTCCTGTATGGAGAAAAGGAAATTATGTGCTTTCAGTTGTTGGTAATGGAAATGGTAATGTCCCCAGCTGCAATATGTTGGTAGCTGTAGGTGACAAGGAGTAGGTGTGTTGGAAGGTCTTAGGATGTAGGCTTTTTGCACAAGTGGTCTGCAGGCTTTGCAATCCATATGTAATATCTTTACTTTGTATAGTGTAAGGACATGAAAAGATTACTTTTCTGTGATTTGATCTCATAAAAATTATTTTAAAATACATCATGTAGTTTTTTGAAGTTGTGTTTTAGTACCTTAATAGTATATTTATGTTTATCTTCCCTTAATTATTCTTCTGCAGCACTCTCAAACACCTACATTTTAAACCTTTACACTGCTGAAAGTACATGTATTTTCAACTTAGTTTTTAAGTAGTAGATTAAAGTAAGCTAGTTCTTGGCTTTGTTTTTCTTTTTTTTTTTTTTCCTTTGATCAAAAGACTTGATTTTCATTCTGATTGAATTTTGTAGCCAAATTGACTTTAGCCTTAGAGTATCCGGTATTAGCAGCATCTGTGTTGCATTTGGCCTCAGCTAATCTTTTGGAATCTTGAATATTGGGTTGTCAGCCAAAGCTTAGCTATCCAAGAGCACATCTGGCTTGCATAGTATTACCTCATTTGTATAAGGTAGTGCTCTTAGTTTCTTTTCATTAGTTTGTTTTCTGTTTGCTGGAAAGGGGAATTTGATACAGGGGTTCTTCTGGCAACAGAAAAAGTTTAAGGAATTTCACTGATTTCTTTCTTCCTGTACTGAAATTCGCATTAGAAGTCCTGATTTTGGTACCTGGCCAGGTATAGTAAATAAACTAATACAATAAGAAATTCTCAGCTGATTATATGTGTTTGACAAATGTGTAGACACTACTCGCTATCCTGTCAGATTTGCTGAGTGCAAACAAAGGCGGAGTAATATTTATGTTGTTAAATTTCTTAAGATTACTGTTATTTCTTCCAATAAGTGGAACTACTGCTTCCTAGGAGGATTGTTGTGCCATTTATAAAAAATGAAATGCTTTAAATGTTCCTTTGGATAAGCAGCTGTTTGCTGAGGAAGGCAAAACAACCCATTGGTTTGCACTGAGAGGGGAACGTTGTTTTCTACCCTGTAATTTAGGTATTTTCAACCTGCACTAGGTGGAAAGAGATGGATCTTAACAATGCAGTCATCTGAGAAGTTTGGAAGAAGTTGGATTTCAAATGTGTTTGCTTTGCTTCTATTAACATCTGTAAGATAACAGCTTGAAATCAATAGTATTTTGTTCTCAGTATTTGTTATTAAATATATTAGTATGCATAGGGAAATAGAGAAAACATTTGGAAATGGCTAACCTTGGGTTAATTAAATCCATCTGCTGTCTGACTAATGACAGGAATATTGTATCCAGGGAATCACTTAAGCTAAAAGATTTGATAAAGCACAGTAAGTTTTCTAACAGAGCACTCTCAGAGCAAGCAAGGACTCATGTGTAACTGTAAAGAATACCAGTCCCAGCCAGTAAAGTGTTGTAAAGCTGTGCTTCACGTGGAAATGTCCCAGAAGAAGTTAAGAACCACATCTGTTGTTCCCTGAGATGCAAAATTATAACTGGCAAGAAAAGCAGAACTTGTTTTCAGTTCGTGCTACATGAAGTTGGGTTTTATGGAACTAATTTACTGTCTGTGTTTCCATGCTTTTGAAAGTCTGGAATACAAATACTCATTAGAAAAGAAGCTGTATAGGGTGCAAAAATGAGCTTCCAGAGGCACAGTGGTGGCAACTGAAGGAAGACAGACGTTTGATTCATATTGACAAGCGATGTGATCCTATACAGAATTATAGAATCATAGAATAGTTTGGGTTGAAAGGGACCTTTAAAGGCCATCTAGTCCAACCCCTCTGCAAGGAGCAGGGACATATCCAGCTGGATCAGGTTGCTCACAGCCCCGTCCAACCTGGCCTTGAAGGTTTCCAGGGATGGGGCATCAACCACCTCTCTGGGCAACCTGTGCCAGTGTTCCACCACCTTCAGTGTAAATAATTTTTCCTAATATCTAATCTGAATCTACCTCCCTCTATTTTAAAACCATTACCCCTCGTCCTATCACAACAGGCCCTACTGAACAGCCTCTCCCCATCTTTCTTGTAGGCCCCCTTGAGGTACTGGAAGACCGCTATCAGGTCTCCCTGGAGCCTCCTCTTCTCCAGGCTGAACAGCCCCAACTCTCTCAGCCTGTCCTCATAGGAAAGGTGCTCCAGCCCTCTGATCATCTTTGTGGCCTCCTCTGGACCTTCTCCAACAGGTCCATGTCCTTCTTAATGCCTCAAGATAGTTGGGCTGATTGTGTTTCAAGACACCAAGTGTGATAGTTGCTTTCTAGTTGTGCTGCTCTAAGTCATATCAATAGGAAAAAAAGGGAAAAAAAAAACCTTTGTACAACAACTTCCATGTGTAGCACTTTGTACTCATCATCTGTGCTGCTTGGAGTTGTTTTATTAGAGATTTTGTAGCTGTAAGTTCTTTGTTACTTGCTAATTCATAGTTTCTGGAAAAGAAAATCAAATGCATAGTTTGTTTTATTGAATTAATTAATTTGACTAATTTGCATTTAATATCTTCGTACACTTGTACAAAACATTGTTTGAGAGTAAGGGGACAAACATGTTAGTTTTGTGGAGACCTGGGTGCTTTTAAAGTACAGCAACCATCAGATGAAGAATAGTTTATTCCATGTTGATCTGACAGATGGGCAAAACAAAACTGAGAGATTAACATTGTTCTGCAATTTAATTTTTAAAGCATACAAAAAAGAGTAGCTTAATAGAATTGAAAATGGAGGATGGGTTTGTTTGATCTACATCAGCAGAACTTGTTTAGGCTTCCGTCGTAGCTTGTTGGATGAAGTCATGCTAGTGTGTGATTTATCTCGGCTTAAAGCAGGCGTCTAAAATAGGTCAGATGAATTGCTCTCCGAAATGTCTGATTTTCTTCTCCACATTTAAAGTGACCATCCCAGATGTGGACATCTGAAGTTTGATTAGATGAGTGCCTTTCTGACTGTCACATTTTAAAAGACCTGAGTTAATTATTGGTTTTTGTAGATGCTAAAGACAATTTATTAAAAAATACGTTTAAAAAAGTATTTTTGCTGTAACTGTCCCAGCTTGAGTGTAGAAATTCATGATGTCTTCCTAAACAAGTGTGTCACACATTAGTACTTTGAAAATATGACCTGAAGAATAAATCTGCCGTATATGCTCTCTAGTTCTGCTTCTCTCTCCTGCCATTGTGGCATGCGGGAGGTAGGAACGTGCACCCCCCTCCTCAAAAACTGAGCACAGGCTGAATGCTGGGGACTTGCTATGCAGAGACATGTATTCACTGGGGGACTTAGCCTTGAGAGTGCAGAATACATAAGTGAGTTTGAAAATAGTAATTGGCCTCATTTAAAACATTTTCTATCAAGTAGTGTAGCTGATTAAACATTTCACTTAAAAAAAAAACCCTGATTTTTTTTATGATCTTTAATAAACTTGCTTCTACTAGTAAACATTGTAGTGTATGTTAAGTGTTGATGGTGGCTTCCTAGCAGATGAATTAGCAGATGCATATTCTGTGGAACTGCTTATAATTACAGAGTAGCTATGGTTACCAGGTTAAAGAAATCACAGCCTGATGATGAACAGAAATAGATCGCAGCAGGCGGGTTTGTTTTCGTGTTGTTTAAAAACAAAATGCTCAAGGATAAGACCGTGAGGACTGAGAGTGTATGAGTAACAAATGTCAGAGCAGAATCTCTTTGCAGAACTGGCACAGAGTCGGCTTTTTCAAATCTTTGTTTTGATACAAAATCACAGTATTTTTTAAAGTTGGGGTTTGCTTCTGTATAGTTTGAGAATTAGGTGCCAAATACATATTTGTAATCAAACAAACTAATTGAAATAGTTAAGATTTTGAATGAATATTGCTAATATTTTCATTTTGATTTAGTACTGGATGAAGTTAAGTTCAAACAGCCTTTTCACATTCAAGGAATTTATTTTAAATCTAGCACTTAGAATGAGTTAGTGGAAGTATTTGTCTTTTCTTTTGGGTGCTCCAGCACTTACAGTGTGGGTGAAATCAAGTGGGAAGGACAGAACTGTGCTTGGGGACAGTTGTACATTTGCACTGATGTTGGTGGTCCCACTTCAGATATTTCTAGTGTCTGCGTTGCCTGGAAGCCTCAGAAGGACTTGAGTCTATTTCCCAAAGGGAGTGCAGGTGTTGAGGAGTTCAAGCCCTGTTGACTTCAGTGTAAAGAACAAAAGATTTAGTGTTTTCAAAAGTTTCCATATGGTTTAGAAACCCAAACTGCAGTGAATTGCGTTGGATTTAGGGCCCTCAATCACAAGAGCTTTTCTCAATGTGTTACTCTCCTTTTATTAATTACAAACTATGTAAAACTGTATGAAACTTGAACATAAGTTCTATAATGTCTGTGTATTATAAAGCAGAGTAAGTTTTTATGGCAACACACTCTTCCTCAGAGTACAGATGCGTTTAGGCCTGGTCATTCGCACTAAGGAAGCTTTCTTAGGAATCCTTGTTGGGCCAGTAATAGCCACTTTGGTTTTAAAGGCCAGGCATACTAAGACTGAAACTTTGCCTCTGATGTGTCTCCGTTTTGTAAGCCTAGCCTACAAATTCATGGCTATGAGATTGTACTCAGTAGGCCTGCTCACCTTGTTTTACAGAATAACCAACCATGACTACAGAATCGGGATCGGACTCCGAGTCCAAAGATAAAGAACAGGATCAGCAGGAGACCCCGGCACAGCAAGGGGCGGCGGAGACCCAGCCGCAGGACCAGCAGCAGCAGCAGCAGCTGAGCGACGAGCATCAAAACGCGCTCGAGCAGTTCTCGGCCGTGGCAGCCCACAGCACGCCGGTGAAAAAGGAGCAGGTAAGGGAGCCCGCGCACGAGTGCTCGCTGCGCTCAACTATCTACGTGCCACTTAATGCTCCTGGGAGATAATGAGCCTGGTGTGTTAGGAGCAGAAATCCCTACTCAAATGTGCATGGAAGGCTGTTTGGTATGATGCTGTTGACCTTGACTGGTTGGTCTTCTGCATTTGTCTTGGTTTCGGACAAAACAATAGTTCTCGTGCAGAATCTTTTGAAATTCATGTCAGGTCTTTCTGCCTCCAGTGCTTAAATATAAGGGCAGTCTTGTTAATTAAGCAGGAGATATCTTTGATCTTGCCTTTGCATTAGATAGCAAACAGTGCCAATTTTTAAGAGGAGGAAAATGTTTTCAGAGTTTATTTCTTCTTTGACACCTGCCGAAAACTGATTTCATGCTTGTTTGTCTTATGTGTGAGCCATGAAGAATCTGTGGTCCCTTAAGCTTCTCATAGTTCTGAAATGACTGTGTTATAATTACTTTAACTTTTCATGTAATAGGTTTTGGAAGAGCTATTGCATGCTTTTCCGTTTGGTTCATTGTTGCACTTATTAAATTTGCGGAACCTGCTTTCTTTTTCCCGTTAATAATTTCCAGTCAATAGGATTAACAGGCATTGTTCTTCCTGGGTAAGTGGCACACAATTAATGAGGTACCTGCAAATCGCATCCCTTAGTTCCATAAGGTTATGACCCCCATCTGTTTGCATTCACTTTTGAAGAGTGGAATAAGTCAGTCCTAGCTCCTGCTCTCCTCCACTCTTTAAAAACATCAGATTGTTTGAAGTGAGGTCCTGTTGTTTTACCTAGGTAGGAGACCATGCTGGTGAAGCAAGCAGATGTAAGGTGTTAAAATCAGTGTGAGTGCTCCCATAGAAGCTGTTTGGGGCTGGCTGTGGTCTTGGGTTTTAAGCTTTTGTCCACAGAGCCACAGCCCAAAGTTCCTGTTAGTGGGGAAAAAAGGGAGGTGTAAGCAATTTTAGATACAGACAAAATATTTTTGTGTCTTCCTGGTTTGTGAGTGGATTACTTAAATCCTTGGGACAGCAAATGTTTCTGGGACCAAATTAAAAGAGGTGTCTTATGTCTGACTTATAATATCTTGAGAGGTAGACATAACAGGGCAGAGTTTCTGATGTTTATTGCTATTGAAGAGCAACCATTGGAAGAACTGCTTATTTTTTCAATTGCTAACCATTTTTACCATTGATAAACCCTGATCAGCCTCACTCCATGCCCACTGAAGCCCTCTCTGCTCTTGCTCCCACATCCACCCATTATGCGTTCAGACAATTTTGGTCTCTGAAATAGATCAGAAATTGCGTGTAGTTAGTTTAGGGGAAAGAGGCAAGGCTGCTTCTCCAAAACAGAAAGATGTGCACAAACTGGTCATTAATTTAAAATATAATTATATTGGCCCTAGGCATTAAGTATTATTAATTTTATTCTTCCAGACATCTTCAGCAATCTTTCCACCTCAAATTTATTTTCATCTTAAACAAACCAAACCAAACCCAAAAACCACCATAACAAAAAACAAACAAATAAACAAACAAAAAACCCCCATGGACCAAACCTGTCTTATCTTTGTTTACAGAGGTGTGAGTCTGGAGACCTGAGATGCACTCACATGCTGCGTAATCTCTTCCTTTCCCAAAGGTGACCTGTGGGCAGGTGTCTGCAGAAGCCTTGATAGAAGAACTGGGTTAGTGAAGAGGTGTACGAGACCTTCCCATTGAGATTATCAGTTTGAACCCGGAAGTCTCTGTTGTAAGCTGACTGCCAAACCCAGCTGCAGTAATCATAGAATAATTCAGGTTGGAAAGGACCTTTAAAGGTCATCTAGTCCAACCGCCCTGCAAGGAGCAGGGACATCTCCAACCAGATCAGGCTGCTCAGAGCCCCGTCCAGCCTGGCCTTGAATGTTTCCAGGGATGGGGCATCCTCCAGCTCTCTGGGCAACCTGTTCCAGTGTTTCACCACCTTCATTGTAAAGAATTTCTTCCTAATATCTAATCTAAATCTACCTCCTTCTGTTTTAAAACCATTACCCCTCATCCTATCACAACAGGATAAAGAATTTCTCCTCATGTTTCTTACCAGCCCCCTTTAGTTAATGGAAGGGATCTGGCCAGTATATTTTGTAATTGCTTAAGTGTCTGTATCATAGTAAAGAACCACTTAACCATAGCACTGAGAGACAGAGCTATTGGCAATGGTGTCGTTAAAAAACACAGGAATTGAAGGAGTAATGGGCATCATTCTGTCTCTTTCCATCTGTAACTGCAGTGAGGAAGTTGATGGTTTTTGCTGTCACTTGTATGAGAGAACCTTAGGAAGAAAGATTTAAGTTACTGATCCACAACAGTGACTTTTTGTTGTCATTCTATACACATAAAAAAGAGTATTTTACTGAAGACAAAAAGGCTTCTTCATGTTGAGATTAGCAGTTACTACAGAACTGAGTCCTTTCTATCAAGTATAATAATGCAATATTTACTATCTTCCTGCCTTCCTATCTCATTGAAAATGGGCAAGAAGGCATCGCATGGGTTGGGCACTACATTTCTGCACAACTATCATAAGTAGATGGGATTCGTGTGTTGTGCAAGCTTGGTAATATCACTTCATTACCCCAGTGAGAAGCTGTGAAGCATCAAAGAGCATTACTGTTGAATCATGTGACTTCAAAGGCTTGCTTCGAGAGAGGAAGATCCAGCTCCAGAAGGGATTGAACAGGCTGGGAGAGTTGGGGCTGTTCAGCCTGGAGAAGAGGAGGCTCCGGGGAGACCTGATAGCGGTCTTCCAGTACCTAACGGGGGCTATAGGAAAGACAGGGAGAGACTGTTCAGTAGGGCCTGTTGTGACAGGATGAGGAGTAACGGTTTCAGAATAGAGGGAGGTAGATTTAGATCAGGTTGTGATGAGCAGGGGTTTGGCCTCTTCTCCCAGGCAACAAGCAGGACCCGAGGAAATGGCCACAAGTTGTACCAGAGGAGGTTTAGATTGAACGTGAGGAAAAACTTTTTCTCCCAAAGAGTGGTCAGGCACTGGAATGGCCTGCCCAGGGAGGTGGTGGAGTCGCCGTCCCTGGCAGTGTTCAAGAGGCGGCTTGATG
>JAAGAY010142949.1:0-10526 GCA_011801015.1 Ardeotis arabs | reverse complement strand
CCCTTTTTTTTTTTTTTTTTTTTTTTTTTTTTTCCCCCTGAGACACCAGGATGTCAGGTTTCTTTAGGAAGAAGAGGCTTAATACAATCTGAAAGTACCTCAATGCCTGAACATAGTCTGGGGAATCTTCTCTAATAGTTCTTGGCATGTTTTGTTCTCCAGACAAATGAGAGAAAATCTTTTGTATGATTTTAACCTAGACACGTGATCTTATTGTAGACAAGAACCTTAACAAACAAAATAACCTGAATACTTTTTTTAAAAAAAAAAAATTTATAAATAAGCAAATGTCTGCTGTAGTCTTGAGATACCAGGTGTCTTCATGAAGGAAGATAATCACCAATCCATTAGGATTCACAGAAATTGCTTGCAGGCTGAAGATGGCTCTAGAATTTAAATGACTGCTGGTCGCCCTTGTGTCAAAGAGCCCCTCTGCCTGTCAGCAGCAGCACAGCTCTTCACAGAGGTTGTAACAGGAAAAATCTTCAGCCTTGTTTTTCTCTCGGTGCAGTAGGTTGGACCACTTTCCAGCTGGCCACGGCCGCGGTTGTGGTAGAGGAGTAGCTGGCCTCAAGCCTTGCTCTGAGCCTGGGGGGACTCTCACCCTTCGTCACAGCCACTGTAAGCGTTAAATGCTCTGCAAACAGCTAATCCACGGACATACGCTGTGCCTTCATCTCCTGCCAGCCTTCAGGGTATGCAAGGACCTTGATGTCCAGGCACAGAGCTGGTGTCCAAGCACTGGAAGGAGGAAGTCCTCCAGTGCTGGAGATGGACAGCGGAAGAACCAGCTGGTGCTGGGCTGCTCCTGGAGGAGAACATCCATGGCTCAGGGGATGAGGTGGATTTTGAAAGCAGCTTTTGTGTTGATTTTTTATCTTTCTAGTCCCACTTTCTTCTAGTCTCCTTGCCCAGGGAGGCCCAGGAGGTCTTTGCTATGTCCTCTCTTTCAGGGAAAGGGGGAGCGTGGGTCTTGCCTTGCCTCTTTGCAGTTTCCTGGGGCTTTCATGGGAGCTGGTGCTGTTGGTAGCAGAGCCAATTCCAAATTTCTCCTTCCTCCATTCACCCAAAGGCAGAGGGGAAGCTTATGGCTTGTTTGTATGAAATCTCTCGGGGAGCGTTCCCTGTGATTTAGCAGTACGCTGTTGTTGCTGGTTACAGGATGCAAGGTTGTTCTGGTCTCAGAGCAGATTAAAGCTTTTGAACGGATTTACTCCGTTCTCATGAAGGTTTATTATATACCATGAATGGAAACAGACTTGGAGGATTAATTTACAGTATATTTCCAGCAATGCTTCTTGCTTGTTACACTGAAATCATTCAGAGCCAAAACAGTTTTTTTTTTTTCCTTGTAGTGAGATAACAGAAAGATGTTATTTTTACTTTATTTAGACTTTAGCTTAGGTATTACTGCACTCCTGTTGAGGTTTTGTTTGGAGACTATCAGGGGCGTAACTGATGAGAAAGGTAATGACTGTGGCATAGTGCTGTTGCTAGGAAGGGCGAAATGCTGTAGAGCTGTTCTGGCTTTCATCTGGTGCCGTGGAGAGGACCACAGGCTGTGCTGCGTCGCCGTAGCTCTTCAAAGGTTCTGACCCTCAGATAAACCCAAGCAAAAGTAACCACAGTCGTTTCTTCTCTCCTCTTTCCCCTGCGGTATATTTGTCTTTCAAACAGCACCTACTTCTCGCCAGCTTCAGGGACTTATCGGGCATCTGCGGAGAGCAAAATTCAGCCTCTCGTCCCATAGTTATCATCCATTAGCCAGTCGGCCGCACATAAAAGTCATTTGGCCCCTCGCTTCCATCCTGTTTGTTTAACCCTTTGCCAGGTGGTTGGGGAGCCTTTCGCTCTCGCAGGCACGTCAGCATCCCCCTGCGAATTCATAATGGCATAGGTGGGTGCGTCCCCTCATTCAGGGGACTGTTTTCTCACTGACAGTGAAATTAGTGGAAACCTGATGGTGCTTTCCTATTCCGTATGACACCATGGAAACATAATAGGATTTAATAGGTACAGGACTTCATATCAAGAAACTGTAGGAATATCTATTCATCACAACGTTATCCAATTATTCAGCGTTTCCAACAGACCAGAAAAACAGATCCAGGAACTCCAAGTGGGATTTTATACCTGTGGAAAAAATAGAAGCCTAAAGTATTTTTGTGCATGCCCCTCCGTCGTGGGTATTCAGTACATTTTGGAGTGAGAGAGGAGGGCTGGGGGGGAATACGGGAAATCTTTTCAATAGGTAAAGAACACTCTGTCCTGCATCAGGGGCTTTCTCATCCAAGCCCCACACTAGGCTCACTTAAATGTTTGGGTTCAGGGTGCACAGTGTGATCAATTTATCTCACTTCAAGACCTATCTTCTTTCTCTTTATAGGCCACAGACAAAGAACAGGAGTTTGCTGCTGCGAGTGCAAAACAGCTGGAGTACCAGCAGCTAGAGGAGGACAAGCTCTCTCAAAAATCATCATCTAGCAAACTCTCCAAGTCTCCTCTAAAGATCGTCAAGAAACCAAAAAATATGCAGTGCAAAGTGACGCTCCTGGATGGATCGGAATATGCATGTGAAGTAGAGGTAAATTACATTTTGTCTTCTTTTTTTCATCCTGTCTGGAGGAAATGATTTGAAATTAGATTCCTAATTTAAGCAAATGTGTGAGTGGCCTAATATTTCACCAGTGCCAAGCACAGAGATGCTTCCGTTGTTTTTCTCTGGAGATTGAAGATGTTGCGCAGATTTGAGCTGGGTGAGGGGTTGTGAGCAGTCCCTGGAACAGCCGGAGACTTTGGATTAATTTTATGTCAGCACATGCCACAACAGAATGCAGAAAATGAATTATGGGCAGCAAAGCCCATAAACAAAGAAGGATTTGATCCCATAGGGCTTCTCTTTTCCTTAGTGCTCTGTTGAGTCGAGACTCACATTGAGTCACTGTCCAAACAGTAATTCTGACATCGTGAGATTAGCGGGGGCATGAGAGACGCCCAGGGGAGGTAGGGGAAATGTCAGGAGCAAATAGCAGTGAGAGTGGTGATTTTTATGTGTTTCTCCACAATGTCGGTGAATCATCGTACTGGCAGAAAGTTGCTGGTGGTTTTCTGTAAGGAAACTTGCCTTCCCTGCTGGGACTTTGCCAGAAGCCTACTTTTGGGAGGGATGGTCTTTGCTGCACTGTCACTTTGGAATCCATCTGTGCCTGTGGGCAGGCCCCGTGCTAAGAGGATGCCTTGCCTTCAACTCCAGAAGGTCATGGAGAAGCAGAGCGTGAGTGAATTCATCATCTCAAAGTGGGCGTGAGCAAATTCAGCATCTCAGTGTGGAGCCATTTCTCCGTTCAGCCTTTCCAGCCGTGTCACTGAGGTGGTCTTTGGACACTGGATCAGCCTGTGCTGAGCCTGCTTTAGGTCAGGAGGCCACAAACAGCAGCCGGGAGGGGAAGGATGTGTGTTGGAGAGCTCGGCAAAGCCAGCTTTCCTTCAGGCAGCCGTAGGGTGCAACGGAGAAGAAAAGCCACCCGGGGAGGACAGAAGAGTATAACAGTAGAGAATGGGATAGTCTGCAGGCTTGAAAGGGGAACCCGTGACCACAAAGAAGGAGAGAGGGTAGAAGAAAGCAGTGTCTGACTGGGAGCCAAATCCTGATATCTTTACTGTCAGATGGCACTCAGCCCTTGCATCCTCCTGCCACTCTTGTTTTAAGTGCGTTGGAGAGTGGCAGGTGAGGAAGAATGTTATGATTTTTATTTAACCACAGCTTTACAGTTAGGGCAAGAGTTTTCTATGCTAACACAGGCGCTGTGATTTTATTACTCTTACAGCACCTTAGCAGTCATGCTGTTGGGTATCTTTTAGTTTCACTGGCCAAGCCCCATGTTGTTTCCTTCAGACTAGCAACAGCTATCCGGCCACATATTTTGTGACTATTAAATTGTCATTTCTTGACCTGCGGTCCCAGTTTTGTCTGTCAAGAATAGCATGCAAACCATTAAGCTAGAAGAATGACTAATACTGGCTTTGATGGAAAGAGTCAAACTCATTTCAGCTTTTGCCACTTGGTTATAAAATGTGAGTCATTTTTTTTGGAATACAATCAAGCAAATTTTACCAAATAGGATTTCTATGGAAATCTTGTCTAGCATTCTGAGCTTTTTGAGAATGTAAGATGGAGGAGAAGGGGAGATTTGTTATGTTAGACTTCCACTTACACAAACAAATGCTATGAATAATGCTTTCTTCTAGGAATTTTCACTTTTTCACTAAACTTGGACTCTGTTGGAGTTGAAGTGTCAAAATGCTAGCATATAGAAGTTATGTTTTATTGCTCGTCAGATTTCTCTGCTTTGCAAGTTCTGAATAGCTCTTGAATAATATCCAATATAAATTTTGTATGCATTTTTTCTCCTTAGACTGCTGAAATATTTTGAAATTGTATTGACTGTCATCAATAATCAGTTTATCTGCTTCTAAGATGGTTTTAGACTTCCTAGGCAGAATGTAATATTGATGAGAACAGAGCTCCTGAAGGGATGAATCCTCAAATGACAAAGCTGTGATGATGAGCAGACCATTGAGTGCGTTGAAACAGAAGTTTGTTAGGAGGCACAGATATTTCAGGGAGCAGTTTAGAAGGCACAGATATTTCAAGAGATATCACAGGTGCAACTGGAGTGATGCATGCATTTATGTACCTTAAATGGATGATCCTGACTTTGCATCCTTCCTAGGTGATATTGTCAGCCTACTGTGTCTATTGAGAATGCAATTGCAGGTACCTCTGTGGCACAGCTCACTCTGGCCCATGGGAACACTTGGTAGATCCCCAGGGAAATCCACTTCCCATGTGCGTAAAGTTCAGCTACAGCAAAAGGATGCTGTATCCACCCAAAAGAAATGGTATCACTTTCACTGTGCTTTTTCTCCTGAAAAGAAGAAGTATATACAAAGGGAGTTAGCAGGGCAGGGAGACTGAGGGTCTGTCTCAGGAGACATCTCAGGAAACCATGTAGGAGGGTGAGGGTGGAGTTTTCCTACAGTGATTTTGGGTAATAACAAAGTTCTGTGGCTGTTTCACAGAAGCTCAGTGCTGCAGCATGAGAAATAATCTGCCGCATTTCAGAAAAGTGCTATATCATATTTTAACAATCACCTACAAGTGAACTTAGAATATCCCTTTAAACTGGGGGAGAAAAAAAAAAATATATATATATTTAAAAGTATACTGAAAGATCTAACAAATTGTGGAGGTTAGCTAATTCCCCAAGATTAATTCCTTGAAAGAAAGGGGAGAGGGGCAGACAACGCATGGCAGTCAGATTTTTAATATATCCATTCCTTGTGTTTAACCCACTTAACTGCATCTTTCGATGTGGACAGTGGCCCAGGGTAGGGATGTGACAATCGGTGGATGTGGGTCAGAAATGTCATCCCATGTTGTCAGCTTCTGTCTTCCAGTTCTGTCTGTGTGTCATGCTTACACTCGCTGAAGGCTACAAAGCAGTGTCATCTAGAAGGGCCAGAAAGTTAGAAATCTAATTCTGAGCTAGAATAGTAGCTCTGTCAGGGAATCTTGATTTGGATGTGGGCCAGATATTTATCCCTCTAGAACTGCATTCCCTAGTCTGGGCGTTGGGGATCATTATAGAATCCATCAGTTACTTTATAGAGCGCTTTGCAAATGACAAATGCTTTTATATATGTTAAATATTAATATAATTTAAAGGAGCTTATTGCTCTCAAGAAGAGCACAACCTACAGCTTATCAATTATGTGTTCATCCAGTTAATGACCTGACAGCCGAAATTGCATGTACTCACAGATTGAGATGCTGCTGAGGCAGGTTTGGTTAATCCATTATCCCCTTGGTGTCCTTTGTTTCAGAAGCCCCTCTTTCTTACTCCATATTTAATGCTGAGCATCTTCACTGCCTTCTGCTGTATCTTTCAGTCCCTCTCACATCCAGTACTTTGCATGTTTGGCACCAGGAGTTTTTCATATTGTATGAGAGAAATCCAGAGGGGGAAATGTCATGGAGATAACCTCAAAGCTGAGGTTAATGGTGGTGAATCTAATGTGGTATCCATTCAGTGAAAGGATTTTAAGCGAATGCCAGGTAAAAGCTTTCTCCTGAGGCCCCACAGTGTTATTGCCTGTGTGCTCTATCTGTCCTGACCCAGAAAGTCTTTCATGCACTAAGACATTACAAGCCAAAACCAGGTTAAGTAGGTAACCCAACCTGTTCATTCATCCTCCTTCAAAGCCATAAACTTAGAAGCATTACCATCTCTACCCCACTGCCACTCTCATCTGGGAGCCTACAGATGGTAGCGACGGGCTTATTTAAGAGAGAGGTGTTCCGTTTCAGAGGTGGGATGGCCACCTAAAGGTGCTTCGTCCGTCCAGAGATAGCTGTTGGCTTTTGCAGCAGAAGTATTTGCTGTACGCTGACATTGTCCCTGATACTCTGTCAAAGAAAAACAGCCTCAGGGTGGCTACGTGGTTCTCCCATGTCATGAAGAAGCTGCAGGTTCCTGATGGGCGCTCAGTCACAGGACTTGACACCCCTCTGTTCAGAGGGATGCTGAGCAGTGATTTCCACCTGGATGTCCACCCCTGCTGGAAGTGGTTCTCCTTGCACTCTTCATTGCACATCAGGATCAGAAATACGCTTTGTGAGAAGTGGCCAAATCCACAGCTGGGGCCAAAACTGCACTGCAAAGAGGATCCTAAAGACTTCTCTGTTAACCAAGCTAGACCTGTACTTTGCATTTGTTGATTTGAAGAGCAAAGATAAAGGAAGATCCAAGACTACAAATTGATTTCGGATAACCTTAAAAAAGACAATAAATGCACTAGTTCAGGTTTTTCCTAAGATACAAGAAAACAAGCAGAAATAACTTATTTCTGGGTTCTTCCCACTTTACAGTACTTTCAAGTGCTGTAGTACAATTACGCTATTTCCAGGATTTACTTCCCTGCTCTTCCCTCTCTGCCCCATCTCAATTTTCTGTTATCTAGACTACTGCATTTTAATTAAAAGATGCAAGTGGAACCAGCTGTTGTCCTCTCCCTTACATGTAGCCTAATTTGAAGTGTCTTCCTAAAACAGGTTGGAATTTGCCTTCATAGTTTCTGCTCTAAACATATACATGTTATTAATTGCAAAGTGAGGTCGGAAAGCTATAACATAATTTGTCTTAATAAATGGTAAAATAATTAGATTTCATTTTCAAAGGCTCAGCTGTCTGAGCTCATTGGTAAATTTATACTGTTTCTTCGTTCCTCTGTGGCTCAAACTTTCTTATTGTGCAGGACACCAGTAAATGAAAACATGGCAGCTTGTCTGTGGCATTTCCACAGCTCTGCATCAAACCAAGTGAGTTGCTGTAGGATTCAGGTAGGCTGCAGAGCAGGTGGAACGCCGACATCTCAGAAAGCATTACTGGTATCCCCTCATCTTGGTGGGTGGGGGTCAGCTGAGGCAGGAGGGGACTGGCAAAAATACACTATGTTTGTTATTTTTTTTAACCCAGTTTTCTCAGTCATGCTGCTGCTGGGACCTGGGCATAGTTGGGTGTCCCGTGCTGTAGCCACTGCTATGTCTTTGTGATCAACCTCTGGTGACTTCCTCCCTGGTGGAGGCCCCATTTTCTTAATGGGCTTCCCCTGTCCTCAGGTAACTTCAGAGCAGCATACTTGAATTGAAATAGTGAGAATTTTTATTTCCATACGTTAGAAAACAGAGTTTATAACATGGACAGAAGCAGACTGGAGTGAACGCATCCCTTTCTGCCCTGCACAAGCACGTGCTGAAACTCCTTCGTGAAGACAAAATGGACATGAAATAAATGGATTCTCAACTAGAATGGAGTATTGCTTTTCACATTATTTTTTTTCCTGGTAAAAAGTAAGAGTATGTGGACGCTTCATTAAAAAATAAGTCTTTAAAGATGGTTGTAGGTCAGGCTTGAAAAGTAGAGAACAAACAGACTGATTCCTGCTCTGCCACCACTGCCAGAAATGAAAGACAGCGGTGGCTGACTTTGGTGCTGCCTGTGTTTCTTTTCCTGGTTTTCCAAATCTGGCTTGCAAGGCTACCTCTGGAGGTAAAACCCTTCTGTGTTTCTGTATGGCAGGGGGGAAGCTCATGGCTCCGTTGTCCCCTGCCCCACGCAGCCTCTGAGATGATCCCTCCCCAGGAGCTGTCTCAGTCGGACGTGCGCCCCGCTTTTGCACGGAGAGTTTAATAATGTTGAATTTCTCATCCATTTTGAGGTAGGCTTTAAGGTCAAGAAGGAAACCACAGTAATAAGATTCACTCTGCTTTCTGAAGGATACAGTTTCAGTTACCCCCTGCACATTTTAATTGTTTAATGAATTCCACACAGTCTTTTGCAAATGGCTTTACATGTGAAACTGATTACTGAATGCAAGAGGGAATTTTTTTAATAAGTCTTTTCCTTTTGACCTACTCGTTGCTTACATTTCAGTTAATTTAATGTGAAGAGCTTTGTTTTAGGTTTTTGTTCCTTCCCCAGGACGTGATTTGGTAAATGTGACTGGGTTGAGATGCATCGTCGTCGTTACACAGAATGTTTTCTGTCCCCAGACCCACTAATTAGGGCTGACTTACATTAGCCAGGGGTTTCAGTTAAGATCTATGTTACCTGACACATGTCAGTAGGAGTCTGAGTGTTGCCTGAATATGTTCCAGCTGAGTAGAGTTAATACATAACTCTTCTGGCTTGCTTTCTCCAAATACTGCAGGCAGCTTTTTATGAGTTAAAATACTGTCAATTCAGGAAGCATAACAGTTTGGAAATCGATACCGGTGATGTCCAGCTCATAATAATCAACTGTGAGGCTGAGCAGAAAAAGGTTTTTTGCTTCAGTTTGGTAACTGAAACAAAAATAGAAATATTTAGTCTCCCTTTTACTAGTGATAATGATGATTATAAGTAGAAATATTATTATTTCACTGAAGCTAAAGAAATCTAAATCAAAAAAAAGTCACTTCAGGTTGAGCCAAGCCTTTTGGAGATGCCAGGAGGCGGAGGGAGGATGCTGCTGTGGCACCTGCGGGGCTGGAGCGTTTCCTCCTCGCCAGGAGAGGCTCAGCTCCGCTGCGGCTCCTCACGGCTGGGAGTGGCCGGGCTGCGTGGTCTTCAGGGAGAAGGTCCCCTGTAACCTTGGTAGAAGAAAACACCTAAGCTATGAGACAGCTGGAGTCTCTTGTATTTCCTCCAGTTAATATGCAGGTATTTTAAAGAGATCGATGGAGAACCAAGAATTAAACCCAAATCACTCCCTTCAGGCATCGTACCAAGTAAGCGGCAGGCTGGGCTTTAAATTCCACCTTTTAGCGCAACAGAGGACATGGTCACAATCAAAATAAATGCCAAAACTTTAAAATTACATGTTAAAAAAATTAAAAATGTGCATGTCCTCTTTACATCCATTTTTTTGCATCTAGTCCTCTTACCTCTTGCCTTTTGTTAATAGTTGCTGGTAATGATTTGAGCGGTGAAATGATGGATTTAGGAGACAAAAATCTTAATTTTGATACTTTGGAGGTGCCAGCTGTTTTTCGTAATGGTAAAAAATATTGAGAGATGTCTACCTACATTGATAAATATTTTCAACTGTCCTGAAACTGCTTTTTCTAGGGAATCAGGGATTAGCTGAAAACTCCCCAGTGAAATTTTGCCTCCGGTTCCCTTCCCTTGATGCACCAGTTGGACATGAGCCAGGCAACAGAAGCTTGTTCTCCATCTGGCAAAGTTTTTAAAAATTTTTTGGTCGTGCACATACAAACCCGGGTACTGCAAGGCTCACTGCTGGTTAACGTGTTTGCACGAGCCCACGAGAGGATGATCTTCTACCCGCCTTTTACCCCAGACAGAGGTCTGTTGGCTCCAGGGCTCCTGTCCTTGTCACCATCCTTGCTGATGGCCTCACCAGGGTGGGACTGCGTCAGTCCCTCCACATTTGTCTTCTCCTGGTGCATCAGCCAGGGTGGTCCCCACCCCAGGGAGCCTGCTGCCTCTTACTGGGGTGCCTGGTGCAACCAGCACCCCACCTCCGCACACGTTTTTATGCACTGTTGGAATATAAATCACAAACAGTGGGTGAAGGGCTTTGCTTACCCTTTTCCCTTCCCCAAAAGGATGGTCAGACTTTAAAGCCTCCTACTATTTCTGGACAGTGTGTCCATTCCCCCATCTGCCCCATGCCCATCCGGCCAGAGAAGTTGCTGATTTTCTTGCCGCTGCCCAGTTGTGCTTCTGCCAAGCCTCCCTGCGTTTTGTCATGTTTCCTGCCCCATTTCTGCATTACTCGAATGCCTGCTGTCTGCTCCAGCTCCCGACTGAGCCGTCTGAATTCATGGCCAACTCTGTTGCTAGTTGTTCCCATTTTATAGGTTCTGTCCCCATGTTCATGCTTAGAGTTACTGTAACAAAGTAAATGTTCACTTTATTACCATGTCCTAAAAATGTTAGCTGTCGTATAAACTCCTAACA
>JAAGAY010142948.1:19528-106108 GCA_011801015.1 Ardeotis arabs | reverse complement strand
GGAGCCTCAACAATAGTTCCCGGTTCATCCACACCAGTCTTCTTCCCCTACGGCTCGCCTTACGGCATTCAGGAACAGCCTGTTCTTGTGCCTTTAAGATCTCCGTCTTGAGGAGCGTCCAGGCTTCCTGGACCCCTTTACCCTTAAGGAGCGACTCCCAAGGGACCCTCGCAACAAGCGTCCTGAACAAGTCAAAGTCCGCCCTCTTGAAGTTCAGGATAGCCGTTCTGCTAGTCATCCTTCTGACATCTCCAAGAATAGAGAATTCTACAATTTCATGGTCGCTCTGCCCAAGACAGTGCCCAACCTTCACGTCTCCCACCAGTCCTTCTCTGTTAGTAAAGAGTAGGTCAATCAGGGCACCACCCCTGGTAGGCTCTCGTACCAGCTGCATAAGGAAACTATCTTCCACTCCCTCTAGGAACCTTTTGGACTGTTTCCTCTGCGCTGTATGATATTCCCAGCATATATCAGGGAAGTTGAAGTCTCCCATGAGAACGAGTGCTGGCGATCGAGCAAGACAGCAGCTAATGGGGACTTGGCACTGAATGCTCAGCCCAGCAACCACAAAGAGGAGCTTGGGAAGCAAGCACAGGAAGCCATGTGAAGCAAATGCAGGTGTTCGCCGGCACTTCTCCTGTGCACACATCTGCTACTGAGATGCCTGTAGAGCTAAGGCATCTATCTCTACAATGCTTTGGAAGGAGTTCTTGATTTAGCACCATGTTGGTTTGATGGTTTGAAAAAATTACCTCTATCCCAGCAATGCCAATTTCAACAGCATGGCATGTATCTATGTCAGGACATGTTTGTATTTTAATGGAGGGGAGAAAGATATTACTTTTAGATTTTGAAAGGGGAAATACAATAAGTATTCTAATAGTTTCTCATCAATCACCAGTTTATATCTCTTCTTCCTTCTACTGCTGGAATCAAGACATTTGATTACCAGTACCTCTTCCTCCATTCCTTCCACTCGTCTGCAAAAATCAGCACATCATAGCTCTTTTCTCCCCTTCTCTCCCTGTAGGGACAATATTGGGGACCTTTTCAGTTTCCAGCAGCTCTTTGTATCCTCAGAGGCTTGCCCTGTGCTGCCGGGTGTATGCATACCAAGTTGAACATAAAGTCTTTCTATGATCACATAGAGCAATGAATAAAGTGATGGAAAGAAAGGAAACAGCAGCTCCTTCAGTGTAGGAGTATCATGAGGCAGGAAGATGTCATAAAATATGTTCCTCTAGTCTAAAACTGTTGCACTGGAAGAGTGAGATAACATAAAGTTGCCTGCAGTTACATTTAATGATATCTTGAATGTCAGTCATTCACAAAAAGTTGTTATATGTCTCAAGCTTTGGGTTCGGCTCTTTCGCAGGGGCGTGGGGCTTATTCAGTATGTGGATCTACAGTGAAAGCACAGGCAGAACTGTTCCTCGGATGAGAATTTCTCATCTCTCATTCTACAATTCCTTATGGAAATAAATAAATTTCTCTTACTCTATGTTGAACACGCACAAATTAGTTTCAAAAGTACCTAGGTAAGTGTTGGGCACTTCTGTAATTTTCGAAGTATGAAACCCCAGGCTGCTGAGTCACACTGCTACGATCTGCAAGCATCAGTTGAGGAAAATCTACCGCTATGGGAAGGAAAGATTACACACAGTCAGTCTCTCTCCTCTTGGAGCCAACCCATTGTCACACACTCTGCATCAAAGCCAACAAGCCACATGCCAGTTCCTCTCCTCCTTATCCCATCATGCTCTCTTATTTTCTGATTTGGCCCATTAACATGGTCAAGGTAAAAATCTTAGCTGGAAAAACTGTTTAGAGCACTACTGATGTATGACAGATAGATAAGGAACGTCTTAACACATGTACCTAGCATTACAAAAGGTTGCTAAGCCCCCTGCTTGTTGCAATCTTGTGTTTTATTTATATACATTGTGGTTTATAAATACATGCTCACATCTTAAAAACACAGCAAAAAGATAAGAAATTAGTTGGTGCCAAGATTATTTGGACAGCTTCAAGGACAATTCTCAGCAACCACTCTTTACATGGCTCTCTCTACATGTTATAGCTTTTTAATAATACATAATGTTAAAGCTTCTTGCTTTAAGAGCTTCTGCTTGAGGCCTTACAACATTTTCTTGTAAAAATGTTTCTAAATGATAAAGTCTCCTGTAAAACTGTATTTGCACCTAGACAATTTATCAGAGAGCTCTTTGGTTATAACTGAGCAGAGTAATCTCAGGAGAAAAAAAACCCTCTATCACAAATGAAAGAGCCTAACACTGCCTTTTGCAAAAATACCATGTAGGACTCTGTTGCTTGTTTTAAACACGACCGTGACATTCACTAACACCATTTTTTAAACCAATGCATCAGACTCTGAATTATTATTTCACTATAAATATAGAAATTCCTTTGCACAGGTGTTAAATCATCTCTGTATGGTGCCCTTCAGGCCACTTGTACAGTTGAATTAAAAATAAAAGAAAGGCACATTTAAAGCAGCTCTGTGTCTGTGAACCTCAGAGTCGAATTTCCACAATTGCTTTTTTGAGGATTATGTGCTCATTTAGCCAGTGGATGCTCTTCCCAGGGCTCCCAGTGCTATGCGGGAGTTGACTGGAGGAAGTTATCACTTGTGTTGTGGAGGTACTTGGTGAAGTGTCCTGCTTTTTCTTCAAAGCCCTGCACTGCAGTATACACAAATGAATTACACACTCTCTGACTGCTCTTCATCTGAAAGCACCAGCTCATCACATAAAAAAATTACAAGTGTCAAATAGCATAAGTGTAATGAAAATAAATTTGCTCTCCCTTGATTTTTCTCTTCATATTTTTTAATAGGTTATTGCACTGTATATGCCGTAATAACACAATTTCCAATGGGTCTCAATAACTTACTAGTAGAGAAAAATATATGACACCGTGCGGTAATGTCTTGCAAAGACAAACATTCTTGGGGGAAATAAAAGGAAAGAGTGATGGGTAGAAGGAAATATGAATAGGCAATAAAAATTAAGTAACTTTCAAAAGAGACCAGTGACTTAGGAAAACAGTCACAACTGGAGACAGTTTTTACTGGAGTTTATTACTAATGTACCTGTAATTATAATTTTAACCATTGCTAGTAGCTAGGACAACACAACAGTACTAATACAATTCCCAATCAATGTCGTCTTCTTCCTCTCTACTAAAAATGATGCTGCAGATCTGCATTTTATTAACAGAAAGAATAACACAAAGAATTTAAAAGCCTGGCAGACAAATTTCTTTAAAGTTTTCTGCTTTAAAGCCAAATACTTGAGTTGACTCCAACTCACTACAGTGGATAGATGGGTGAACACGGAGGCCTCTGAGTGCTTTCTTGGCACGTTGCCATTAACTGAACGGCAGCTGGTAATTCATAACCTTTATCTAAACAATAATTCATACAGGATTAAACTGCCTTACAAACGCTAAGGCTTGATACTGCTGAAATTACTGTGACCTAATTTTAAATCAGTGTTTTCAATGAAATCATTCCCTGACCCATTCTATGTGTACATTTTGGCTTTCAAGGAGGCAGTAGGAGGTGCAAGGATATTTGATCCGGTGAGTCACAACACACTCACCCATCTTTTTGGTGATTCTTACATCAAATACATTAGAGTTAAGCAGCCTAAAAGTCTGCCTAACAAAGACAAAGTTAATGAACAAAATGCCAACCTTGCGCACATTGTAGAGAACGTCTTCATCAACTTCAGAGAAGTAATAATGAGTATATTCATAATTCTGGCTTCCAAATGGTAAAAAAAATACACCAGATCAATAATAAAGAAGATATACCACTGTAGGAAGAGACAAGAGAGGAATCTTGGGAAGATTCACTTACCTCAAGATTTTGTTTTAGACACTTGGGCTATTTTCATGTCCATGTTGTAACTACCAACTTTACACTATGTCCTGGTTTCGGCAGGGATGGAGTTAATTTTCCTCTCAGTAGCCGGTGTGTTTTGGATTTCATATGTGAAGAATGTTGCTATAAACACTCTGATGATACGAGTTGTTGTTAATGAGACCAAGGACACTGTCTGGCTTTCCAAGTCTCATTAAAGTCTCGTTAACGTGCAGATGCGGGAAGCTGGGCAAAAGACAGACAGAATAATTGATCCAAACTGGCCAAAGAGAGTATTCCATGCCATAAACGTCATGCTCAGTATATAAGTGGGGGTTGCCCATGGGAGGGGGCATCCATTCCATTCTGGCGTCCATTCAGGCACCCTTGGCATCTTTTTCTTCTCTCTCACTTTCTGGCATCGTTCCCTCTTCCTTGCTGGCTTGCTCTCGCCTCTTTGCTTGCTGCTCGGTGTAGTTTCCGTGATCACTGTTCAGGATGGGCTGCGTCGGTCATTCGGACATCAGGTGGTGAGAAATCATACATTGTTCATTTTGTATATTTTGTATATATTAATATCCTTATATTCTGTTATCTTTGTTGTTTTTAGTATTTTTAGTAAACTGTTCTTATCTCAAACCACGAGTTTTCCATTCTTCCCAATTTCTCTCCCCCATCCCGCTGGGTAGGGGAAGGGTGAGTGAGAAACTGTGTGGTGATCCGGGCTAAACCACAACACACTAAAAAAATCTTGTGTTTCAGGAACCTTTCAAAAGAATTGAAGCTTTAGAGAAAAGAAGAAAACACTAAACAATGTGTATTATACACTAGTCTAGAACTATACATTGGAATGAAGATGTAGAAGCAAGCTTGGAAGAGGAAAGTGTATATATATATATATACTGCCTCTATGTATGTAGTCCAGTACTGGGACACCAGCTTTGCTGACACGCGTATTTTTAAGCAAATGGAGGCTTACAACTACCACCAATGTTATAAGCAGTACAAAAAAGCAGGCACTCAGCCATATTGAAGAAACACTGTAAAACCAGTACCTAATTTATTTTTAAAGTGATCTCTATTTTGGTAATTACAGCTTGATAAAACCTGAGCAGTACAATTACACAGTATAGATAAATAGCCTCTTCGGACTAACTTTAATTACTTTAATTTGATTAAAGAGATTTTTCTATCTGATTTTGCACTTCAGAACATTTATTAGCTTGCTGAAAATATTATCACCTCAGCATCTAATTTGGAGAATGTAGATCCTTTTCCTTGATAGAATTGTCCCCATCTTTTAAAGTCAGGAACAACACAGCAAAAGGCATATACTAGCCATGAGAAGTCCCGGGGTGTATTTGTCTCATCTTATTTGTGGTATCTTTCATAACACACAACCAGCACAGGTAAAAACCGCCGCATTAGAAGCCCAGATCCTGCAGACAGATGCTGGATTAGGAGACAAAAATTTTACTGTCACAAGCTTTATACACATCCTTTTAACATGGGCCGTTTTTTATTTTTTCATTTCTCAGGTACACAAGTAATAACTTCATAATAATACCCTCAACCATTTCCAGTGACAGAGAAATTAAAGGAAACATTCAGCAGTGTTTAGGATGCCTTGATAGCCTCTATTCATCCCTTTAGATTTTGTTTCTCCTCCTGCAAACATTTGAAATGAAATGAAACAACACTGAAACAGATGTGCAGTTGTAACTCCCTGCTACCTCATAGTAGGTGAGGGTGACAGCTTAACACAGGTGAGCTTCTGACTGGTACACTTGTTTAAGGCTCTGCAAGATTTCCCACTGAAGCCATTTCTGAGAATCTTAGGATTTCCCTACAACCAATTAAACTACCATGTACAGCACTGCTGAAGTTGTTACGCTTCACCTTCAAAAACATTATAAATGCAAATTAAATATACATTATATTAACTGAATAAAACATGAAGCTCTTTTGCCCTCTTACAATAATGCAGAGCAAGGAGCAAACAACAAATCAGGCAATAAACTTGGGCTTGTCTCTCCTATATTCAGAGTTTTAGTTGGAAAAACGAAATTTAGTTTGTTTGTACAGTTATTGAAAATAACCAGAATGTAATGCCATGGGAAGTGGGTGAAGGGAATGGAACAGATTCATGATGCTTAGGGATATCAAATTCTTGCTGCCCAGGTACAATGCTTTTCAATTATCATCCTCTGAAACATCTCCTCTAGCCCATCCCTGGATTTCTCAGCCTCCAACAACACGTATTGTGCTAAATGGCACTCTCAGGAGCCTCCAAAACTTGCGAACGGCAAGTGGTATTGGTCTGGGGAACATTTCTCTATTCTACTTGTACATCTGCACTGCATTATCATAGCCTTGCTTTTTCTGACGGATCGTCACCACACAATGCAGAGAGATCTTTCAGAACAGCCCAAATACTCATGCTGTAATCAGATAGGAAGACTGGGCTGCTGACTGCAGGCTGCTGCAAAGAGAGACAGTAGAGGAAAATAGCATTGCTGTTCATAAAAAGACACATTTTCAGTATCTGTCTACATCATATTCTGGAAACAATATCATTCATCAAGGAGAAATGCTTTCAAATTAGTAAAGCTAAATGTCCATAATCCAAGAATCCTAAGAGTTAGCTGAGGATATAATTGCTAATATGCCGGTACTACATTTTAGAACAAAACTTGAAATAGTGGAGATTTTCTGCAACACTAAAAATGTTACTATTGCAATACTGAAGGAGGGCTACCTGATAACTACAGGGCTCTCACTGTGGTATCAACCATCATAAACAGAATAATGAAAAATTATAGAGGTGATAAAGAATTAGAGCACAGGTTATAATTGGTACCAATCAGTCTGATAACTGTATGAGGTAGATACAGTGCAGGTACACTCATGGGAAAATACATATTTTATGGTATATGTTAGACAATTCCAAAATTAGGCTTTGTATAAACTGCTCCTTACCTGGAGAGGCAAAATGGCATGAAATAACAACTGTCCCTAGAGCAACTCCTAGTAAGATCACAAGACAGTCTATCTGTAATTAAATCTTATATAAGTTACTTATGCTATCCAAAACCTCATATTGTACAGGTAGAGAGCCAAAAGACAGGAAAATTCCACCTCCAGGAGCACAGAAAAGTTTTCTTTTGCTCCCTCTGGACCCTCTTCTTCCATCTTCTCCAAACCAGATAAGTTGTTTACACACATGACAATATTAAGCAACAAGAAAATCAAAGCAAAATGTCCTACACAGTAAGAGGGTTTTTCATTTGTTTGCTTATTTCTCTATACATGGTGAATCTTTGCCTCAGGTGGTCTGACATTTGAACATCTTAGATTCTACCTGCATGGAAATTTGTTCCAAAATAACTATTCTTACAGCAATACCTTTGTGGACATTCATAGCCAATAGTCTCTGCAGACCAGAAGAGACTACAAAAAAATTCAATCAGAAATAGTTATTCCCCTTTTAATTCATATCCTAGCTTATCACAAATAAATTTCTCTGGGTACAAAACAATCTTCATGCCACTTTGGCCCACTGTAGATTTCTTGTTACTGGTCCACATGATCACAGCCCTGCAGACCTGAAATGAGGAGGTGTGTCATAGGGAACCCAGCTAAGGAGCATGTGTTTCTTCCAAATTTAATCAAGTCCAGAGCACAGCATACAAAAGGAAAAAACTTGGTCCAACTGTTTCAAGAGGCAGCCTGGAAACAGCAAATGTAAACCTCATAAAACAGACCATTTAAATTTACACTTAGACACTTATGCTTTATATAATTTTGTAGCAATAATCAAGATATTAAATCTTATTATTAAATTTAACATACATGAACCTGGAGATAAAGAAAAAAATTATGAAATAACCAGACTGCAGATGTTGAATGAGCTCTAGGAAAGTTGACAGACAAGCTACTAAAAGCAGGTAAACGTTTCAAAGTTCACTTTCATCCAAGTATAACATACAACCTGGGAATCATACTTTACTTTTCCAGAAGTCTGATATTTCCACAAATGCAATCTATTCTATCTAGATATATATTTCAGCTGCCAGATGTAATGACTCTGCATGACAGATACTCCTGTTCAGTAATTTTTATGCCAGGTAATGCTTTACGAAACGTCTATTTCAAATGCTTAAGTTGCTGCCACAATGATAGGTTTAACAGAAAAGATTACTGATGCATTTGAAGATGACATCATGTATGTTCTTCCAGCCTTTGTAACTATAAGAATTTTATCACAAGTGAATACCCTGTACATACCCACACACATCTCTACCAAAAACTTGGGTTTTTGTTTCTAATTGCAGTGCTTTCTTTTCCATTAATGCTTTGCTAGGTATAAATACCAAGAATTTATACAGATGACTGATTTGAAGAAATATCCTCAGATTCCTTATATTAGCTGAAAAATGCAAACCCATTCCTTTCTTGCAATGTCACTGTTCAGGCTTTCTGCAGAGTCCAACAGAGGTTATACGCATGGGTTTTCTATTCAATTCCTATTTTGAAAGTGAGAACTAGAGAATTAGACTTAAACCCTTCATATCTGTTTCTGTGATCTATGCACCAATTAAAAAGATATAATCCCCCCATGGGAGATAGTTTTTCAACTCTGTTAACAGAATTTGAGAGTCCTTAGTAGAAAGTGAGAGAAAAAAAAAAACAAAAAAAGAAGAAGAAGAAGAAAAAAAAAGAAGATATTCTGGGTTAGTCAGCCACACTAGACTTAAATTATTCAGCTCATGAAAAGTAGGTGCATTTTGTATTTTTCTAAAGGTTTCTTTCATTTCCCATTACAAAAGAGCAAGACACATAAATGCATTTCAGAGTTTGGAATGATATAATTTACTCTTGCTTGATGAATATTTACAATGAAAATAAATTTGGTTAATTTTGCGTAAATTCTTCTGTGCGTCACAACTGAGGCCCTCAGAGGCCACAATCCTTTCTTCTTCAGGTTCCACAAAGAAACAGAAATAGCACCATTTTTTTTTTGTATGCACAAGTGTTTCTCCAGTTTTTTTATAGTCTTTATAGAATACAGTTCTCCACAGAAAACAGATAACTATTTAGTACTAAACTCTTCTGACCTAATTGAAAAGTCTGTTCACCCCTTCAAGTAGCCACACACACATACCCCAATACTTCCAGAACTCTCCAACTCTGTAAAGTCTGAATAGTAGTACGTGTGTAAAGACTTACACTTATCTCTTGAAAACAAAACTGCCAGTCTAATTCATCTCAAGAAACAGAGCAATTTAAAAAAGCTGGAGAAAGTGATAACTTCCTAGATAAGAGAACCTTCATTCACTCTGTAATCCTGCAGCTGAGTAGCAAGTAGAGATCTCCCATGATGCAGCAATTTCACCAAAAATTGCATTCAAAATCTCTTGCTTCTAGCTGGGATGATTTTTTTTCTTGAAAATGTACAAGCCCTCTTGTATAAGTAGTAAGAGTCCTGCAACAAATCCTGCACTGTTTCCCAAGTGGTTCCATATCACCAGTAATGTTCAAAATCTGAGGAGGTTGCAGGAAAGGAAGACTTCAAGCCATTTTTATTGTGCTATAGTCAATAAATACCTGCATTTTTGTTTATTTTGCTTCTACATCTTCCAGAAACTATTTAAAAAGCCACCATGAACTTTTGGCATTTGCCCTTTGGATAGTTTATAAAAATCTCTAGCATTAATACCCCTACACTCTAACATGCATGATATTAAGCATGTTTGGAAAGGCACTAACAAGTCTTTAAATGTTACTTTAACATATTTCACTTCGTACCATCTCTCACTATTTTCCTACACATCAGTGGCACAGTTCAGCTTGTCAATTTGTGAGAAAGAAATCTGAAAAACTATGATAGTAGTTTATCTAATTTTTTACATTGTGCTGATGCTTTTTGTTATATTTTCTATATTTCAGCTACTTTTACTAAGATCGAACACCCCTTTGCATTGTGAAGAACCTGAGTTGAACTCTGAAATAAATTCTACTGACAATCGGCACCCACCAAGATTTCACACAGTAAGAAAACTTTGCAAAACACACAATCCTACAGTAAGCTGATAACTTATGTTGATTCAACTTTGTTTCTATTATTTTCAGCCTTAACTTCAAATAAAATCACTACAACAGACACATTATTGAGTCTGTGGATTTTTTACATGTAATATTTTCCAACTTGTTATTGTACAACTGATCTCACTGAAGTTACCAGAAAGATTTGCTGAACCTGGTGCTTCCAAGCATGAGTAACCCTGCTTATTTTCAGAAGTAATTTAGAGTCTGGAATTTTGATTATTTCATAATGCTAGCTGACACTGAGTACTTTTGTTCTAGATTCTTGTATATTCATGTCAAAAATTGGCCACACAAAAACAAGCACTGCAAGAAATAATGAATGACCAGCCAGAAATAACCAACAGGAATAAACTGGGCAATGGGAGAGGGATGGATATGTTACAGTCATCCCCTAAAGACAAGCTCAAGCAGATCTCTAAAATTTGTTTGTGGAGGATACTACAGTTTAGCAATACAAGAACCATTCACATGAAGAAAAACTACTTAAAATACTGCTTTTCATTATAAAATCAAATGTGATATCACTTCTACACAGACAGTTTTGAACTCACTCTTTTTTTTAATGTTGTAAAATAAATTACTTCTTCAGTTTCAGATAAGAAAACAGCATCTGGTGATTCATAGCAGCTTCTAACCTGCCCATAAAGTTAGACTGCACATGAAATGAATGTCTGAAGAGCAAAATGTCACCCAAAGATACAGGATAAATGTATGTGAACTGGCAAATCTATTATATGTATCAACTTAGTTTAGGGACAAAAGACAGTTAGAAATTCCCCAAGATATGATCTTGGCATGGTCACATACATTTAACAGATACATTTCATCTGAAAGAGTGATTTGAGCTTTGGAACTAGTTCTGCTTCCAAGGAGCCTTAGGATTATAGAATTTGCCTAAAACAAGTATCTTAATAAATTGTCTTTCTTGCTAAGTTAATTGAAAGAAGGAACAGAGACTAGCCATACTCAGACGCATTTGTTACATCCACAACTGCTTTTTACATGTGGGCACCAATTCTTACAAAATGTTGATTCTACATAACACATCGCAATCCGTCAAATTATTTTTGATGGCATTTTGTCTGCAAAAGATCAAAACTTAATTCAAGCAAGCCTTACTGACCTAAAGGTTCAGTTCGCAGAACATTTAAGTAGCACTTGACATGAACTATGACTCCCTTCTGACACAAAAAAACCCACCTTCACAATACATTTTAATAATATCTTTTCAGGCATGAATTCATGAGGGTCAAGTGATCCTATGTAGAGAGAAAGAAACAAAACAGTGTTACAGAAATTCTTCGTGCTGTATTGCAATATAAACAACAAAATGTTGATTTCCTCCAAGGCTTTCCAAAAAGAAGTTGACAAATATTGAAAAAGAAGTACATTTTATGCTTATAAAATCGTGAATTGAGTGTGACTCATAGCACCAAGCAATATCTTTGCACAGGGCTTCCCTGGATGTCAACCTTCTTTTAAAACATTAATCCCCCAAATAATTAAAGTAAATGAAAAAAAATGTTCCAGTTACAGAATTTCTGTGAACTGTCAACATAATGCTGGTATCTGGTATTGAAAGATACAATTTGCCTATTAGAAGGGAAGTTGTTGTTACTAGCAAAGACTATAAAAAAAAGTCCTGCTTCCTGAAATACAGAAAAAAAATGCTTTTTCAGAATAGTTAGACTTTTTTTTTCAAGATAAAGATAAGGTAGAATAGTACATCTTTTAATGCTTCAGGTGAACTAACACAGCAAAGAAAATTACTTAAAAATGTTTTTCTTAAGTTAGTGTTTTCAGAGGTTTGTTTTACACTCAGTTGCTACTGTTCTAAATCAAGGTCATTGTGTTTGTCTAACACAACTGAGTTAGGCAAGGTGCTACTTGCTTCTATGCTGCACAGGTATCTCTCGACGCTCTTCCTCTCTCATCAGAGGAAGCAATTTCTGCCCCATGATGCATGGAACTCAATGACCCAAGCACAGAGAAGAGTATTATTTTGGCTCAGCGTTTGATCCATCAGTGCCAAATTAAGATGAAAAGAAAAGTATGTAAGAAAGAGGGAAAATAATGGAAAGGCAAGAGAACCAAGTGAAAGTTGTCGTCTTCCTTCATCTATACCTATTTACTCTCTTTTCCTTTCTTCTGTCAGAGAATTAGGATTAGCAAAGACTTCAGGAAAAAAGTAAAATGTCATCTGTTTAAAGTAGAACTACTGAGCCTTTTTACAAGTGTCTTGACATGTTCATCTTTTTGTATCACCTCACACTTCAGATTCCACCTATTAGAGAGCACATTAACTGTTATACCTAGGCTTTTTTTTTCTTTTTTCTTTTTTAAACTCCTTCTGGTAGTCTGAATGGATTTAATCTTCTCCAAACATTCCTCTTCCCTATTCAGGAAACAAAGTTTTGGCACACCTTTTCACTGAAATGGCATCTCAGAAATGCAAAAGTCTGTTCTCTTAGGCCACTGCCTTCTTCTGTGTTTCAACGATTATCAGCAATTTGCTTTCAGCTTCTGGCACCCAACATTACAGCAAAGCTGATCGAACATCTGGCTGCACCTGGGAGGGGGGAATCCTGCTCCCTTCCTCTGCCCTTTTCAAGGGCTGGCTGTCACGAGGATTGCCACTGAGTCATAATTTGGTACTAACGAGATGTAACATAACGTTCTTGAAAAAGAAAGCAGCTTCTTGCTGGCTTCCTTTTCTGCACTAGGTCACCAAGGGATGGGATGAACATAAATTGTTTACCTGTAACACGAAACTGCAATTTCTGAGTACAGCTCTCTGGTACTTTGTGATGTCCAAGACCAGTACAACCCTCTTGTCATAAAACATAGTGTCAAAAGCAAAATCTCTGCAGGCTTTTACTTATTTAAATATTTTTTTTTTGTAGCCTGGCACTCTGGAAGATTCATTGTGACTTCAAACTTTTTTCCAGATATCACAGGGCATAACCATGACCTGCAGCCACATTTTCTGCTTCAAGCAGAGGAGTAGAGGAGCTACAGCAACCTGGCACAGTCATCCAGGAAACCAGAAACGCAGGATGCAAAAATGCTGCTAAGATCTATAAGTTTCTGGAGAAAATATTCCCTTAAAGTAAACAAAACAATGAATATCAGCTGCCAAAGAAAATTAAGCCACTGCTTTGGGATTGCTTAAGTATATCCCTGTTCAGGAAAGCCTTTAAGCAGGTGCTTAATTTCCCTATGAAGTGCAGTCCCATGTCTTAGTGCTTTATACCTTCACATAAAGATCCCAAACCCGAACTCCCTCTTGTGTGTCAACAGCACACAAGAGGCTCTTGCAAGGCTCCCAGGTCTACTCCAGGCTCAGAGTAAATGGTACGCAGGGATGTTTTCTGATTAACATCAGTACTACCTGTTGCATCTCCCCCTGCAAGTGCTCTGCTTAATGGCTTCATCCTTCAGGGTGGCTTGACTCATCTCAACACTCCTTCAGACTACATAACAAAGAATTGCAAAAGATGGGATTTTAAGGAGAAAAAAAGTTTCAGAAGGGCCAGTAATCACAGAAGCTAAAGGCACACTGACAGTCGAACAGAATGAGCATTAAAATCCCACAGCAGACATCCTTTCAAAAAGATAACATGAAAGGTTAAGGCTTTCTGATATGATTAGTGTTTTAATAAAGCACTACCTACTTTCAAAATCTGTCCTTGTAACTGCTCTCTTTTGCTCAGATAATTTTTCATAAATTGATATTTAGTCATAATTACTTGGTAGTATACAATATAAAGCATCTAAGTATCAGGGAACCAGGCTAAAATATAATTAATTTCCCCATCTAAGGGAATGACCTTCATAATTCACTTCAGGCTTCACCTCCAGAGTGTCATGGCTCATTTCCTCATTATCAGAATTAGATTTTAAAACACTATTGTCCTCCATAAAGCACACTTTGTCTCTGACTGTATACATAGAGAGAGAGAAGTATGTTTAAAATAATTTGCATCACATAAATACTCACTTGCCTCAAATACAAACCAGTGTACTACAAATTCAGCCTGTGCTCAAAGAGTAAACAGATTAAAACAACAATAAAAAAGCTTATAAATGAAACAAAAGATATTTGAGAAGGGAAGGAAGAAGAGTAAGGAATGCTCAAAGGGAAGAATTAAATTAATTAAGCAATCAGTTAATTAGAATTAATTACATTGACTTTTAGACAAACACAGATATAGATGCATACAGTAAATACTGATCTGTATGCAGTCAGATACATATTTGTACCTAAACTGTCAGGTGAAACAAAGACTTAATGACTTCCACTTAACTCAGAGAATTTACTTAGGAAAAGCAAAAGCAAAATCCCAAGTTAACACTATTTTATGAGAGGGTTCGGGAGAACTCCACATAGCAGAAAACAACTGAATGCAGCAGTTTATTGCTTGGTAGTTGCCACCTGCTGCAAGCTTGCAGGCTGTGTAGCCTGTCTGGGAATATACATTTCTGGTTGGGCAGTGATGATTGACTGCTGTAGTGATTTTGGTGGACATTGCTTCACAAAAAGACAGGGAAGGAATTTGGATAGGGTGTCCATTACTTATTTAAGGAAATTACTTTGGGCGACCAACAGCCTCGGGTGCTAGCTAAATAATCGTCATTTAGGAAGATGAAGCATCTCTCATTTGCTTTGTCTCTATACTTCTGTTTGTTAAAATACCCCAAAAGCCTTCAGGCACAGTGGCTTTAAACATTTAAATGTACTACTGATATTATTTAATCATATCACAATTTGTATAGCTCTCTTAAAAGTAAACCACTAGCAGTGTGTCAGAGTACATTAACACGGCAGACTGAAGCATCATGCTTAATATATGGAAACATATATTGGGCACTTGTGAATCACAAGTGGAAATACACATATTGCAAAATCAGAAATTATCCAATCTGAATTTAATGTGTGAGTACTGCAGAATATCAGCCTATCTAGCTATTCCTATAGTAATGTGAAAAAACTCACTCTGCACTCCACCAAAGAGCATCACACTTGTCCAGTTATTTATTCATTTCTTTGATTCACCATTTTAAAAGAGGTAAAGAGGTTAATAGCATGCCTCACAGTCATATGCTCTTTAAGTAAAAGCCTAGGAAGAAAATTCTTTCAAGCCTATTAAAATTCCTGTCTGTCATTTGGAAGCAGAAGCTCTGATAGAAATCTCAAAACCTGCCATAAAAATTGATGTTGAGCGAAACTTTGGCGACTGGCAATGGCAAACGGCATCAGCGTTAGGAAAATCACTCTTGCTGTTTTAAATTAATGAGAAAGTAGAAGGAAAAAAAGACTGCAGAAAGGTGGTGGGGTAGGTAATGCAAACTCTGAAACACTAGTCCTTGTTTTGATGTGTGGTCCCACATAAATACTGTCAGCTGTATCGTCGCACCTGATTGCTGTGATGCAGCCGAGTATAACAGTGGGATGCTACTGGGTTTCCTAGTCACCTGAAGAAAAGTGGTTTCCATGGAAACACTAATATTTCCTTAAACCACAACAAAAACATGCAGCAGTCATAAAGTGTATATTTGGTGGGGTTTAGGTACTCTATGAGACAACGTGGATAACAGGAACTAAAATAGGTAGGATCTTGTCCTAGCCTGCACTGTAGAAAGCTTCTTTTTTTCCCCTCCTTTGGCTCAGTGATTTGGAAAGCATACTTCAGAAAAGGCTCTTACACCACACTAATATGTGTCATTTAATTTTTTCAGATTTGCCATCCGTGAATACTAAGGACTGCTGAGGTTTGCATCTCTCTTCCTCTAACTCAAAAGTTTCTCATATTGCTTAAACTACCCTGGAGAAATCCATTCTTGATGGTCTGATTTTTTTTTTTTTTTTTTTTTTTAATTTGGATTTGGGGGGATTTTTTTGAGCTGAAGATAAAGGACTGCTTTTTTATGTTCAAGTATCTTGAAATCTAGTGCAGTTTACAGCTGCTAGAATTTGCTTTCAAACTGGAAACAAGGATAATAGAAGTTGTCTTGCAATTGGAGAAAACATTACTACAGAAAGAATTAGGAACTAGAAAATATTGGACCCCAAAATTCAAGGACTAGAGAGCAGTGCAAGTCCTGCAATTACTGTAACTGCTGAAACAGTATGAGGCCTTCCTCAAAATAAATCTGATCCCCTTTTACAGCTTGCAGTATAGAATCATAGAATAGTTTGGTTTGGAAGGGACCTTTAAAGGTCATCCAGTCCAACCCCCCTGCAAGGAGCAGGGACATCTCCAACCAGATCAGGTAGCTCAGAGCCCCATCCAACTGGGCCTTGAACACTTCCAGGGATGGCGCATCCACCACCTCTCTGGGCAACTTGTGCCAGTGTTCCACCACCTGCATTGTAAAAAAATTTTTCCTTATGTCGTCTGAATCTACCTCCCTCTATTTTAAAACCATTACCCCTCATCCTCTCACAAAAGGCCCTGCTAAAAAGTTTCTCTCCATCTTTCTTATAAAGCCCCCTTTAGATAGCCAGTATGCTCTGGGCAGACTATTTCCAGGCAAAGGAAGGTCACAATAGCTTTGAAATTGTTGCTGAAAATGTGTTAAACGTGCATCCTGCTCCTCCTAAACTAAGACTGTATTACTTGTCCCTTTTCTAGTTCAGTCAAAGCTCACTCTCCCCTTCTCCCTGATCTCCCATGCAACCACTGTCTTCCCAACTGTCATGATGTTATCACCAGTGTTTTAAAATCTGTTTTTTCTTAAGCTGCCAACACTTGGACTCCCATGGTGCATTTACGTAAACTGGAGATCTGTTTGATTTTGTGGGCTTAGCAGGACTAAAATCAGAACAATGCCTGTGTAAGAGTACCAGGCTTCTTACCCAGCACTTTGGGAATGGGGCACAGTGCTGCCAGTGCTATACATTATGGGGACGCACAGAGAATAGGTAATTCAAAGGATTTTTTTGCCATATTTTCTGAAGTACTGATAATAAAAGCAATCTGCAATTGCAAACATTTCCAACAGTTTCTGATTTTACAATGGAGTATTATATCACTATTGAAATATTTCTCCTCTTCTCCCGTAACTTTTTATAGTTCAAATCCTAGTTGAAAATTATTTTTTTTTCCTCCTCAATATTAGTAATATCATTTCACATCAAAATCCATTTTATTGCAAAATAAGAAAGCAAACCCAGAATGAAATGGAAAGGCCATGAAGGAGTGCAACCCTGTAAAGATTTAATTTCAAACCGAACATGTACTGCTTAATAAATAGCACAAGGAAGACTGAAAAATTTGAAGAAATAAGTGACAAAGTAAAAGAAAGTTTAGCAGTCCATGAAATCTGTGGATTTAAACACGTTTCTACAGCAATCAGAGAAACGGGAAAGGACAATCTTATTACATTCATCTAGTCCCAAAGGCCAAAGCAGATGTATCCATCAGGCTATAATTTCTGACCGTAAAACTTTGCTTGTGACCTTCATACATATTGCTGCCCTACAAACCTCTGTTACTCTACAGCTGAATCACATTTAGTTATGACTCACTGCCTTATTTACTTCACTGATCACAATAAGCTTTCAAAAGCCATTACGAAGGCTTGAGTTGGTGTCTGTAAGCATACTCTGGTGACTAACCTGAATGACAAAAAGGTTGGTTTAAAAAAAAATAAAACTAAAACCCACATATATATGATTGCAATAGGAAAACCTGTCAAACAAAGTGGATTTCAAATAGCATCAGTCCAATCTATTTGTCATGTGTTACAGGTAGCCTATAGAAGAAAACATTGGATTACTGTAGAGATATTATTTAAGATAGGTAAAAGATTATATTGTCAAAAAAGGGCACAGGAGAAAGGAGCAGGATTAAAAAAAATATTAGCACCAAATAAAAACAAAATGTTTGCCATGAGGTTTAAAATATTGGCAATGGATCTCCGAGGACCCTGCACATCCTTGGACTTGGGTCCTGCTGAGCTCTGACAGATCTTCAAATGCTGCGGATGCTTCAAGCACTGCAAACACCTGCAGTGTTTGCTCCTTAACTCTTAGTGTGCAAGGGGCAATGGCAGCATGGGGGCTGTAGAAACTGTGATGCCTAAGGAGGCACATCAGCACAAGACAAAGTGTTACTTCTGTCTCAAGTTACCAAACCGCCAGCTCCCTCCACTTGCCTTGGGATAGGAATGGCATCGGTCCATAATGCCTGCATCAATGGAAGGCACCCTCTCACAAATACAAGTAAATCAGTATTATGAGAATACGACTTTGTGGAAAACATTTAGAAGACAAGGAGGGTTTAGAGAATCATTAGCAGTGGATTGAAACAGATATTTAGTAGTTTGTCTACCACAGTACCTCAGCAGAGAATCCCACAAAAAATGCACAGGCCCTTGCATATTTCTCATTAGCTGTTCAGCAAGCATATGATGATATTATTAATGAGAAATAAAGGATTACAGGAAGTAGCAGGCTTTGAACCATAAAATTTAGACTTTAATTATTAGTGTATTGAAGTAAGCATAAGAATAATAAAAGTAAGAGAAAGAGGAGAACACAATGATTTTCTGACAAACAAGAGAGAAGCGATGTATATATTTCGACCAAATTTACCAGTGAAAGGAAAAAACCCTAGTATATTTAAAGAAATATAGAAATGTGACTCTATTCAAAATAATTACAGTTTAAGTATATTGTAGAACTCAAAACCTTTTGAAGGTCTATCTTATCCCTATTTAAACACTACTGTAAATTGAAGTCTCACAAGAAAGGAAGTAAAGTTTACACTAATATATATTATTATTGCCACTAGTATGGATCCGGCATTGTAATTCATTGTTTCATAGTGCTAAAATACTGACTTGCAACCATGCAAAAACTGACTATCCTTACCTTCCTTCATTGTCTATACAAAGAAAACTTAAATTCCTGCTTTCCCTTTGCAGCAGACAAAATAGGCACAGCATAAAAAAGCCAGGTACAGCGTTCTTCCTCTCTCACTCACAGAAGCACACAAACGTTTCGAGACATCACATAAAAGAGAATTATAAATATTGTGAAGTATTTTGTATTGAAGAAAGAAAGGAAGAGAGGAAGGAATGCTGGACATTTCCATAGGCCCAGGTCACAGTGACACATCTCACAACCGGGATGCAGCTGCCCTGAGGGCCTGGGATGCACCATCTACGTGCCTCAGCCATCCTTCTCAGACACTCTCCTCCTCTACAAACTCTCCCATGTGCCCGCTGGGCTGCAGCTAGACACACCTGGCCATGCACCTCACTGGTCCTCACCCTGACCCACCAGCTGAGCTTGCACTGGACTTGCCTCCCACCTCACAGAGCAATTTCAACCTCATCCCATCCTGATGGGTGCCTATTCCATCTCACAATGCCAACATGCAAACATGAGTTGCACAGTAAACCTCAAGCATCGTGCTCACTGTTGGCCCTCTCTGACAGATCATACACCAAAGGGGAGAAAAATTTCCCTAACTTAAAAAAACCTCAAGTTCTTCTCCTATTTCTATGCACTATAACATGCCTATAAATTGTCCCTGAGGGCACTTCCAGTGATATTATGGGGCACGTCATTCATAGCTCTTCTAGGATAAAACCACTGAGCTTTGCAATACAATCTCATCCCTCCAATCAGAACTGTTAATGAGATGCCCTAAGGTACAAACGGAAGACATTTCAGGGCACCATAATAATTTATTAAAACCAATTCAGAGGAAAGAACAATAAGTATCACACAGCAGTCGATCTTCTCAAATTAATTATCTTTACATTCCAAAATCAATATTAAATATCTGGGTGTTCCCATTTACATTGTTTGAGAGTTAGTTGCTAATAAAATGAAATAAAAAGTAGAAATAATATACGATGTCCATTACCAGATCATTATGAAGAATAACTTTGTAAGTATCTCTTCTGTACACACAGTCTTGTTTTATCAGATCTTTGCTCATGACTTCTTGTTTTTTGAAATTCAAAATCCTGAGCAAGTTTTTTTAAGAACTTTCTCTATTCACTAAAAGGGGCATATCTTAGACAAATTGAGACCAACTTTAAGTTATTATGCTGGCTCTAATGTTTTAAATTAACATTTCACCAAGTGTTAAAACCTCCAAATATTGTGAACTAAAACTAAGCAAACTTCTGGTAGTTTAGATAATAAATAATATAAATAAATAAAGAGTAGAATATAATAATAAATAAATAATATAAATTTTGCACATTAGGCTCTACCTGATAGGAGAGGTCACGGTACCTTGGACTCACATCAGCATTGTTATGCTTCCAAGGTAAGGGTCGCACTGTCATGGAAACAGCAAGTTTTGGCATACTGAATGCCAAACACACTTAAAACCATGAGATTTTGACTCATTCTAGTATTTCTTTTACAAATGGAATACAGAACTAGCCTGAGTTTTCAAATGATATTTTTCTGGTGTTTAGCACGGTGCATTTTGGCTAAGCATTTTTCCAAGGGATAAACCTTGAAATATGTAGCAACAGTTCCCTGCTACTCATGCTTCTAAGAAATCCAATTAAGAACAGAAGACAAGTGATATAAAGATGTGGAGGAAAAGAGAAAGGGAGGAAACAGATGCAAAGTAATTGAAACATTACAGTGCAGCTTGTGCCTATATTCAGTTAAAACAAATTAAAAGAAACATGTTAACTGTGGTAAAATAGTCAAGTAAAATTTCACAGATAAATGCATGCAAAAGATGCAATCTTTGCTCTTCACTCAAATTATGCTGAAGAAAACACAGGGCACTTAAAAGACAGTGAATACGAGGCTTTGCTCGCCATGTAGCTGTATCTGACCATGCATTTAAAATAAAGTTTTTACTGGCAAATACTTTCTTGAAATCATCAGTATCACAACAGACCTTCCCCCTCCTAAACATACGGTAATAAAATTTATGTCAAATCTACTCCATTTACATTTCAAATATTGACTTTAGCAAGATATTTTTTAAAATGACAAATGTAACTTTTGCAAAAAATAAGTCATTGAATTTTGAAATATTGGGTCGTTAACTCCTTTGGAATGCTCTACTTTACTAGACACTCCTATTTTCTTTAAATTAGAAATAAATAAGTTGCTTAAAACATTGTTCTGTGAAATAATTTGCAACTGCTCTAATACAAGGATAAAGGAAATTGCTAAGTGTCAGTGTTAATGAATGTTAATCACAGAGCACCACCTAACATCCTGGACAAAGTGGGAATAAAAAGCTTAGATACTAACAATGTGGAAAGTATCTAAAAATGATTGACCTCACTTACCCATTTTCCCCCCTCCATATTCTAAAGGTATCTGATAGCTTCAGTTTTTATGTTGGTCTTTTCAGATTGAAATAGAAGGAATTGATTCTGATTGGAATACTTTCAAAATAACTTCTTCTGCCTCAGTCTTATCAAACACAGTCTGTAAACCTTTTCATTACACACTTGTAAAATTTATCAAAACAAAAAAATTCCTAAATTCTCAAAAAGTAAGAATGTTACTGATAAAAAATTGCCATATAAGCATTAAAGACCTTTTCATTAACATTGTCTTGTCAATAGCCCATTGAAACCAAAGAGACTTTTGACTTCACAAGTACTGGAGCAACTGTTTACAAGCTTGCTGCTTAAATCTTCAAGTGTCAATAAAGAGTTAATAAGGATATAGAAAGTCATCATTTTGCTTTCTTGTTGAGAAAAGTTTAATAATATGCCTACAACAAAACATAATCTGCATCTCAGACAGAAGTTAGTGTGCCAGATCAGCAAAGAAATAACAAATACTTAGGAAACAAATTTGAATCTGTATTTCTCAAGACTTCATATAGCTGTCTTTCCAGGCAACTGCTCAGTCACACCACGGATTTACTAATACAGCTCAGAGGGATTTCAAATATTGAGTCCTGTTATCATCCTATTGCTATCACAGGAGTCCAAAGCAACATCCTCATCTCTTGTCCAGTAACTGTGGAATTACAAAGGACGGACTGAGTACAAAATCATATTGGACACAGGTGGCTTTCCGAGTCATCAGGTTACCTCTAATCCCTTCTATAAAATAGGTAACTTTTTCAGGTGTATGTGCTGAAAAGGTTATCCACACAACAACCTATGTTTTCCAACTAAGTAAGTGCTGTTAGTTGCACAAAATGACACTGAAAAGTCATATTAAGAGGTCATGAAGTAAGGACCATCGGTTTGACGACAATTTCAAAACAGCCTGCAAAAGAGGGAAGATGTAGGCAAACTATGTTTGACTTTTCTACCATTTTTCCAGAGTCTTTTCCTACAAAATGGATAAAAGCCAAGTTTATAGCTAAGTTTATAGTCACTAGACTAACACAAACCATAGCAGCTAAATCCAAAATTAAATGCAATATTTGATATTCTATGTAAAAAGAAGCCAACAAAAATTACAAATCTCTCCTAAAGCTAGGAAGCTATCAGGGTAGTATTTTGCATGTCTCTGCAGAAACAAAAGCAGGACATTTGTTTAGATGTCCTACCTTCTTGAACCGCCTGAAACGGATTGTTGCCATCCACAAATGTCACTGAACACGTGATTTTCTCTGTTTGTAAGATTTCATCATTCTGGTTGAGATCAGCAACTGCCATTCGAAAAACTTCCTCATCTTTTTTGGCAGATTCATCAAAAATCGCCCCTGAGGAAAAAAGAAAAAAAAAAAAGAACAAAAATCATGTTGCACCTTTCACCTGCAATATCCCAAAGCATTAATCATAAGCATTTAAGACATATTTTATGCTATAACATCACCCCTTTGCTCACTCCTGAAGAGCAGTTCTTTCAACACAGAGCCCAGAATCTACTTCACAATATACAGAATTTCTACATTTTGACATAATTTAAGACAGATGCTGAAGAGAAGCATTGATTCTAGCCAGAAATGTTAGAAAAATCTAATTAAGCACAAAACAAATTATCTGTATAGGAATATGGCCAAGAAATGAGAACTAATTACCTTTCCAAAGGTGTTATTTAATACACTGAATGACCACAATGGGCTAAGATATAATTTTAACATCATGTCTAGTGACAATTTAAAAATATCAAGTTCAAACGAGGTGAGAATAAGCCAAAAATGGTAGTAGCACTGGGAATACCAGTTAGAACTGACAACCACGATCAATAGACAGGTTAGCAACAGATATAAACTATTTCAGGTCTAATTCCTATTGGATTTGTAAAACAACCACTCCAGCTAACTGTCTGACTCTTGAAGTCAGTAAATTAAGTTTAAGCGGTTAATTAAAATCATTTCTACCTTTATAAATCTGAGAGAAAGTGACTGTTCTGCCTTTTTCCACAAAACATTCAAGCAGTGCATCGTAAACAGGAAACCCTTAAACTCAGGAGGATTTGGCAGAGTGAGGGCGTCCAACCCTTGCACAGCCAATTCTTCAGGTGTACTGAAAAAGAACTAACGCTAACCCAGAGGTTTTAGCTTTTTTGCTTTCTTTAAACTATAGTGTAAATTTTAGCATCTGTAATTTCCTATTATTTCACAATTGCTTCTTGTGTGAACTATACATGCAGAGATGGCTCAAATTACACTGTTATAGTCCTATGACAAATGCTACATTGTTTGAAACCCTTAAATTAGGGCTGTTAAATTTTCAGGCACCTTTAAAGCTTTCATTTCCAGGCAGTAGATTAAAGAAACAGAAGGGATGCTTCAAAAACAGACTTTTGAAAACTGTGTTTAATCACCATGAAATTTCTTCAGTCTTCAGGTTTATTTATTCTTGAGTGTTTGTCACTAATACAAAACTCAACTAAGGCAGAGTATGTTGTGAGGCAGTCAAAGATAACAGAAAACACTGATCACTAATGATTTCCAGTAAATACCTACAGTCAGTGCTGAAAAATATTAATTGACAGGAAATGGCTACTTTAAGAGAAATAAACTTCATATACAGTGTTTATCGTGTTTTTCCCACTGACCTCCAACACTCATCTCCCTGCCAGCACCACTCATCCTAGACGAGCATCATCTCTTCCTACAGTCTGACCGCTTTGACTCCAGCATTTTCCCTCCTGAAGCTGCTGCCATCTGGAACAGCTGTTCTCTACCTCTCCACCTCATTCACCTGTCATCTCTGTGCAAATCTCAGCTGAAAACATTCATTTTCTCCATTGCCCCCATTTCTACTTCCCTTGTTTTGTTTAGCTCCATAAAGCAAAGCCAAACATGGCTAAGAATACACTTGGTACGCAAGATGCTTCAAACCATGTCTTCTCAGCAAAGATAAAAACTTGTGTATCCAGATAGCATTTAAGGGTACAAAAAACTTTGTCCAGCGATATAACTTAAACCATGTTTGTTTCTAGCTTCATGGAACAGTTCAAACCGAAGGTGCACATGCTTCATTTTGGGGACACATCTATGCTGATGATGATGACATAGCCCAGCAAAAACTTTTAATAACCATTTGAAGGAACAATTTGACATGGCCACTAAGTAACAACATTAAAATTACCAAGGGAAAAAAAAAAGTTGGAAAATAATGAAAGTAATTAGTCAAATTCTATCCCTGTAGAGTAATCCTGTAACAAATGTCACACTGGAAGGAAGAAAACATGCACACACATAGGGCAGCTGTTGACTGTGTTGCAGAACAGCACGGCAAAACCAAGACCTTCCAGTCAACACTGCAGTGTACAGCTTCTTCTCTACAGCTGGGAAATGTCATCTTAAGCCTGGCTTTGTCCCCAGAATAATCCAGGTCATTTATTGAGTAGAGGATGCAGAAAAGTCCAAATTATCTAGTGTTTCTTTTGCATGTGCCATCACAAAAACCCCCTTCAGCCCCACAGCCCTTCCCCTGGGCAGCAGAGAACTGCTCCCAGGACAGCGCAGTTGCCAGTCCAACATCAAGTTTCTCAGCAGATAAACCTTCTTGATAATCTTTCTTGTTTCTTTCACACACAAATATCTCTAATAAACTCATATGCTTTTTCTCCCATTTCTCGGTCTGACACAAATCCTACCTACGATGGCATTTGGACATACAAGGAATCAGATTAGATGAAACTCCACACAGCCTTCACAGACGACACTCTTTCTCGCTGTAATACTACAGCTCCAGTTTTTCTCTGACCGCTGCTTGTTTCATTTATGGCTCCATGTATCAGATGCAAATTTCAAAACTTCTCCTCTAACCAATATGACATCTGACATTTTAAACGAGCTACATTACAGAAATGAGATGCTACCCATGCTCTAGTGTAGGAGTATCTCCATGGGTAAAGAAATAAATATATAGGCAAATTGCAGAAAAAGTTGTAACCATAGTTCCTCTCTAAGCATCCTAGAAGGAATTACATTCTCCTCTGTCAGAAACTAAAGCCTTATTTATTAGAGTATCTAACTTAGCTACACAAAAAGCCTTTTAAGATATAATAAAGATGACATTGTTCCTTTCAGGAGAGGGCAGCGCACAGCAGCACATGCATTACACTTCAAACAGTAATAAGAGAAACCACCACCCACAAAAACCCTGAACCATTTTTAAATTGTTCCTATTCTCATATATACATTTTTAGGACCCTGTGTTTTATTTGAACTATATTCCATATGTCTATATATCTCTTTATGTTACATAGCTGAGGAGGTTATTAGTATTTTTGTTTGTTTTCTAGAAGAAAAGAAAAGGCTTTTCAATAAAAAGGTAAAAGGCATTTTTGGATTGTGCTAGCATTGCTGGAATAATTTCCTTTTCCTGTGGTTTCAGGAATCATCCTCTGATTGACAGGAGCGAATTTTCTGATGTGAAACAGGTCTATCAAAATTTTTATAGCTAGCTTGAAACACAGCCTTTTGTATTAGGTATGATTTTTCTTTCATTGCTAAGGCCTGAAATAACACTGAAGTTTTGATGCTTATTCTGTTAAACACAGTCTTTTAACCAAGTCAAACAAACAAACAACTCAAATGAACAAATAAAGGGCATAACACTTTAAAATTAGTTCTATAGTGAAAGCTACATACTCTCTCATTTCCTCATGTACAGTCGCAAAGCAAGAGAACTGGAATGACCACAAACTTATTTGCAGTGCATGTCCAAAATGAAACCCTTCAGTTATAGGAAAAACTGTTACAGAAATTAACAAACAGTTGAGGAGAAAAAAAAATATTCCTACAGGTACTGTAAGACACTCGCTCTCTAGAAAACAATGAAACAAAACTATTTACAAAGGGAAAAAGTCTTCAAAATTATACAAAAGTAGAAGCTGTTTCTTTTTCTTCCACCCCACTGCTCGCCTCAGCTGAAACCTGCCTCACACTAAACATGTCATTTCCAACTATACTCACGGAGTATTCCCATGATTGCCTCAGGAGTCGACATGCTGACACAGCAACTACTTTGCACCAGTTTCCCCCCCTCCCTGTTTTATTAGCATGTCATTACTTTCAGCTTTATTTCAGAATCTGGATGAGGACAGCACAAACGTAATTCTCTACTGGCTTTTTAAAACCCTCAGCACATCAATAATGTCCTGTAGCTTAGCAGAGAATTCTTTGTGTTTAACTAGCTCATTCACACTCGACTATGTCACCAGAAATCTGTCAATTTAAATGAATATGGACCAAATCATACAAATGCCCAATGAGTTCACCAAGTACCAATGACATCATTAAAAGGGCTTTTCAAAGATCATTTGTCCTACTGACCCATACATATAAAAATATAATCCAAGTTAGATATTATCAACTATTGCTAAAGCAATTTGCACATTCTACTGGAATAAGCCCAGAAAACGTAAAAATAGGAGAGAAGCTTGTCATGACTGCAAGGATGAAGTGTGAAGAGATTTAATCCAATGTTCACCTTTCTATTGACTAAGAAAGGACATAGTCCACTGCTTGCAGTGTTTTCAAGTATTATAATTTTATTATCTATGAAAGTATGACATTTCTGGACCTCGGTGCCCCGTATTAGTCTCAGGAAATTAAGTACCTCGTTTCAAAGAGGAAGGGTAGTACATGGATTAAATGCCATTGTGAATTGAGGTCACAGTTGAATTTCAGCACATAAATTTGATTTTCCCTTAATAACATTGCACAAAAAAAATACCTCACCAATAGAAGTAATATACACCTTGTCCAATAATTTACCAGTTCACAAATCCAGGAATGTTTAGAAAGAAAAGGAAGAAAATGGAAAACGTAAAACACAGTAAGTTTTTAAGCAACTATCTGATGTTCTCAGCTGATTCTGTGAAAACTCTTTGTCCCACCATTATTGCCAGTGTCTGAATCCAATTCCACTGTATTTTCTCAAGTGCTACTATTATATTATTATTTTGAATAAGAAACAACGCAGATGCTAGGAGAAGGATGGCCATGTGTTAACACCCAGAACTAGAAGCTAGGGGTTTTGACTTCTCATAGTAAAACTCATCTGAGATGTCCTGCAGGACTATGAGCACATTGCCACAGGTTTGGCTCCCCAGTATGAAATAAGGTTAGGAGACATTAATTTCCGGGCACTTAAATCAACAAGACTGGTATTTGAAAACCTGGGATATATTGTAGAATAAAATCTCATGTTATTTCTAGGCCACATGAGTGTCTGCTTGTTGGACAAATTTTTTACAAAATCCATTCATTTTTAACTATCATAGCAAATGCCTGGCTACGCCACATACTATGATTTCTGATTGAATGAATATATACATACAGCTGTACAGGGCCAATTATATTATAATGGAATTATTGTCAACAAGAGGGACTTGATGTGTTTGAGAATCTCGCTGCGGTCATGTAGGAATTCAGGAGGTCACAAGCCTGTGACTCTCTCTTCCATATGTGGCTCCCATTATCATTGTAGTCAGCAAGCAATACAGCTAGAGCTTGTATTTCACTTGTGACACATTTAGAGCTGCTGTTACGTTTCTCTATTGACTGACAGGCAGTAAAGTATGTGCAATCACATCTTGATTTTGTCAATAAAGGGAAAACATCAGCCTGCTTTGCCTTTCTCTTTCAAGTCCACTAAGTTTTAGAAACCTTTTAGAAAGTGCAGAGTAAGCTTGATTATGTCATTGCAGCACTCCATCTCCTCTGCACCAGGATGGAGTTTCCAGCAGATGTGTCCTCAGCTACCTCGCACATCTCACTGCGGATGCCAGACACAGTACAGGGCTTGGCTGTTGAGCCCTGCAGACCTTGGGGACCATGGATGGCTCACACAGGGCCAACACGGGGCTCTACCTTAGGGCAGAGCCAGCCCCTTGCATGTGAAATCATTAGCCTCATATGTTTGCTCCCCAGAGGCTTCCTACTCTGCACCGCGGGGATCTCAGCACCAAAGTGCATCTATGTCAAGTTGAAATTTTTAAAAACACTAATATTGTTTGTTCATTTCAATTTTTCAAGACTGTCACAGTGCCCATGATGATGGTGAAAGAGACAGGAGGGTAGGGCAATGAGCATGTGTCAGCTCCATCTGCTGAAAAAGTAGTGTCCTGCTGCCCATCAAACTGTAAAGGTAAGATTTCTCTTTCTACTTCATATATCTTGTATTTTTACAAGCACAGCTCAAGAAATTGAACAATACATCAGCACATTATCTTTCACTATGTATCATCAGACATGTGAAAAAAAAATAATAATAATCAGTTTAACAGAATGCTAAATCTACACACACGTATGGAAGGTTCGCTTGTGACTTTAAGCAGCACTGGTGAGACCAGAGAAACTTCCCTGCAGTTTCTGGATTACCACTGATGTGAGACTGCTCAAGCAAAAGGAGCATCAGGCCATCATTTTTTTTACAATGGACTTCTGTAAAGGTCTGCTTCAGACAGAGTAAGGTGGATGTTTTTCCAGGCCATGCCACAAGCAATGCCAGTTTCCCTGAGATCACTGACAGTAGTTGACCATACATTACATATGCCTGCATACAGGTTGTTGCTATCTCCAAAATACATTCTTTAATTAATTACTATTGCCTCCAGTTTTAATCTAAAATATTGCAAAATTAGTAAATACACAGTCCATATCTAATCAGAATACTTTAAAAACCTCACCCCTAAACCAAAAAACCCACATTATTTTCAAAGGAAGCCACCCTCCTTGCAAATCTTGCCATCTTGTTCTGCACTCTGGTGGACATATACAAATGAACTGTATGTTACTGGTATTTAAGGAATTAAAGAAGCTATCCTCTTAGTTGGACACAACAACTAAATCAAAGATTAAATAGCTGAATTGGAGAATTAAAGCGTTTTCCACTGTGTTTCCTCATTCACACCTAAGTTCAGCAAATGCTTTGTATCCACAAGCTTAACTTTAGCCACATACATCATCTCTTTCAAGTTACACCTTAAAATGACACCTCAGCTTAATACAGCACTACCAACTTTGTATGGCACTACTTACTCTAACCGCTGCAGAAGGTGCCTCTGGTCTCTCTGGGGACTACACCATAAAAATCACACACTCCATTTCTGTTTCTTTTTCAGAGTGATTAAACCCTTACTCCCAGTGCAGCTACATGGCTCAAACATTGTGTAAGCGATAAAATAATTCCTTCTCTTTGTTGCTTTTTGTTTTCTAACTTTAAATAGTTGAAAAAAAAGAGGTGAATGAGGAAATTTACAGGTTTTTAAATATGGAAAAATGCTAGAGGCAAAGTCTGTTTCAAATACAATGGAAGTAAGGAAAGTGCAGTTATCTCTCTCTCTCCATTCTTCTGCTGAAGCACGGCTGTTTCTTAATGTCCCAACCTCACAGTAAAACAACAAATACAGCTCTGCTTGTTTCTGAAGTCTGTTATTTGTTATAAATGATTTCACTACAGGAGGATATTCTCTCTCTTTTTTTTCTTTTTTTTTTCTTTAATTCTCTCTAGAGTATACTACCCAGTTTTGGAAGTACTCAGGTGGCTTGACAGGCTGACAAAGAAAATAGACTCAGCTTCTTATGAGCTTTTCTGAACAGATTTACATACAGTGAGAGCCAATGCTTCAGGTATTATATGTCAAACCTATTAATTACAAAGCAATATAGAATTTCTAGGAAAGCTGAAACACTAGCCTGAAGGTATAGAATAAATTTTCTTTGTGTTGTCTTTACAAAATGTAATTTTAATATGTTTAGAAGTAGTCTGAGGTCAATTCATTTGGCCACAGAAGGTGCTGGAGATCTGTGGAGCTTTTAGGAAATTTTGAGAATTACTGTTCTCACATTTTGCAGTACTAGTGCACACACTGGATTTTATTTTTTTTTTTTAATTAAATGCTATTGCAACATTGTAAATACACATCAGTGTCATCAGGAGTTATATTCACATTTGGAAGGAACAGACTCTAAGATCTTACGCTCCTTGTTTACACTGTCTGTGGGGCAGTATGCACAAGCATGAACACTTTTTGATCACCATTGATTTATTTTAAGCTCATCCTGATAGACATTTCTAATTGTTCTCAAGTTCTAAACTACCATTTTCCACTTATTTAATACAACAAATGGTACAATTTGTCAGAATTTTCTACTGAGTCTCATTAATCTCATTAAAAAAAACCCAGTTGTTATTTGCCAGTTCCTTTTTGTGAAGGGTTATTGCTGCCTAGAGAGGATAAGGAGAAGAAGGGTAGAGGAAGAGGAAGGCAAAACATTGGGTCCTACTAAAAAAATGCATTTATTCAGGTGCATTTTTTTTCTATACAACACACAATCAAAGGCATCTTAAAAAGGCAAGTCTAGAAAATCTGATAAACAATAATGTCTTTTCTCAATTGCTCTACATTCTCATTAAGTGATACTTCAGTAGAATACGAGTGTAAAAACTACTATATCAAAAGAATTACAATCGACACAGATCTTGCATTTTTTATAACCAATTAATTGATTGCACAAGCTGCAGAGCCACAAAGAATTTATTGCTGCAAATTGAAAAATACTGCACAAATGCCTTTTGTGACATTAGAGACTGCTATCTACTTCTGTAGATGCAGCAGGGCACATTATCATCATCTAAACAATACATTTTACACACAATATACCTTTCACAGGATAAGAATTATGATCTCTTCTGTGCACTGTTCCACTATAAACTTGATGTGGTGATTAACTACAGTGACAACATCTTCACATTTATCATGCAACAAATGAGCTGATAATAATGAGAAGCTTTTCCTGTTTTCTATTATATCCATAACTATCAAGTTGGGGTCTAGCTGTGAAAAGCATCTGGTTTGGTAGATATTATTGCCATATTAATAATATCTTATACAGAAAGTGAGTGTGAGGATCATAAATTTTCTGAATAGTAGCTGCATTCTTGAAAAAAAAAAATTAAGAAGAAACCTTAAAATGTGCATTCAGAGCTTGCTTATATGTTGTTTTAGAACCAGAACAAGCATTGATTCTATATATTATTTCATCACTTTTATTAGCTCCTACTTGCAAATGCAGGAGTACCTCACCAAGCAGTATCAACACGGATGACTGCATCCTAAAAAACCCCTAAGCTGCTGTTAAGCATTTGTCATTGCTTAACTGTCTTCTGCTCTCATACTTATTGTTCTGCCTCTACGTGCAATTCTGCTTTGCAATTTTTGAAAGACAAACTAATGCTTTAATTAATCAAATGATGCAGACTGCTAGGTAGAAATGGAGGGAAGACTGCTGCCAAACCATTTCTTTATGACACAGAGCAGCTGCAGCACCTTACTCCACTAGCAGTCGAACTTTGTGGAGAATGAGATTACCATATGCTAGAGATGAAGTTAATACACAAACATATGCTTACATACACACATACACAGACGTAAGACTGCAAATATGACAGTGTGAGATTTTTCTGGAGGGCATTTTTCTGATTTTTCCTTCCTATTTCACTTTAAAATTCAAGCAAGCCTTTTGCTCATCTAGTCCAACCCCCCTGCAAGGTGCAGGGACATCTCCAACCAGATCAGGTTGCTCAAAGTCCCATCCAAGGTGACCTCGAATACTTCCAATGACATGGCATCCACACCTTCTTTGGGTATCATAGAGAAATACAGATGGATACCTGTTAAATACATCGCTGTTAAAAATCTACCTGGTCCCTTGTGTAGTGTTATGAATGCCACAGTCAAGAATTAAATAACAATAGGGAGGAAAGCAGCAGTGAAAAACTGGTCCACGTGTCTGTCTAAAAATGCAAAGGTTGACTCTGAAATTAATCTTTGTCGTAAATAGCTTTTCTTTTTTATTCTTTAGAGCAGGTTTTTATTCTGCTGGAGGAGAGGCATTCAGCAAATCTACACACAAACATGCTTTTTGAATGGTAATGGGAGAAAACAAACCAATTAGTCTCATAGTCATCTAGCCTATTTTCTTGCCAAGGCAGAACTGTCCTGGAGAGTGCAATTTACATTCCAGTTGAAAATGAATATATGTAACTTCTTTCACTCTCATGTCTCACAGAGGGTAGCAAGTCTAGAAGAAGCAACCAGTTTCCAATTTCAACACAAAACAAATACATACAAAAATGTTTGCTTTCCAAAAATTCAAGGCTATGGGCTCAAAGTGACTTTGTGATCATGGATGTTGAATACTTAAATTCCTTGTCATTTTTTATAGAAGATAGTGTCATATTATCTTTGTAGTTCACAGTCATGTTAGAGAGAATAATGTCTACTTTCACAACTCATAATTTACATGTGTGTATAAAAAATTAGGCTCTCAGAATATAACTCACAGATAAGGTAAGTTAGACTTTTTATTTTAAACATTTCATCCAATAAATTCTGGTAATGATGCTTCTATTTCAGAAACAGCAAAAGAAGAAGTGGAGAATAAGGAAAGCTTAATATCATGGTGAGACACACCAAATATGACCAAAAAGGCCTGCTTTAAATTCCTTCAATTCTCTGCTGCAATTTGACTTCATGCTTTGTTTTTAATAATCCTACAGTTCTTCAGCCACACAAAGCTCTTTGAAAACTGAAACACTGTCATATGAAATGCCTGAGAATTTACACTTCCCAAAGCCTCATTGCAAGTCAATTAAATGTAGTCAAGTTCTGCTAAACAGTAGTTTCCAGGGTGCAATAGATGTCTGTAAAATATTTTTTTTCATCAAGTCATTCTTTCTCATTTTAAGACAAAAAGTTTGTGAGGAATGAATAACAGCTGTTTCTTCCATTTACTTCTATTATTTCTATGCTCTTAGAAGCAAACTTAAAAGGCAAGAGTGAAGCAGCAGCTGAGCAATTTCCATAAACTGTGGATGTGTCAGACAGCTCTTTCAATTGAAATATTCCCTTCCTCTTTTCCACATTTGTAGAAGACTTCCTAAGACAGTGCTATACAATAGGCTACTCACAAACCTGAGGTTGAGAATCTATTGCTCTAACATTTAAAGAAATAACCACAGAAGAAATAAATAAAACATAACTTCAGCCTCCAGGTCCACAGTTGCTATAAAGTCAAATCACCCCAAGTTCACAAATATTTTTAAGGAAATAGCCTGACCTTTGATTTTTTTAATGAAACCTAAACCAATGCATTTGGTTTAAGTTATCTCCTGTCAAGAACCACTTACAAAAAGTCATGTGAAAGTTGAAAATTATATTCCTATTTTAGAGATTAAGGAGTATTAAGCAGATGTACAGTGACTTGCTCAGACACTCAGTAATTAGTCACCTGTCAAAATTGGAAGAATCTAATAAAAAACTGATTATTCAGTCTTTATTTCTATCACTTAACACATATAATCTTGGAATACTGATATTAAAATAACAGTAAGTATGCAATTATTATAGATCCCACCTTATCTGAAAATTTCATAGGAAAATGAGCTTGTGGGGTTTTCTTGTTTGTTTGAAGAGCTTTAGGAGGGGAGGTTATGGGTTTTGGTTTGTTAACTTGGTTTGGTTTTGGGGGCTTTGTTTGTTTGTTTTTAAGTGAACTGCCTGTAAATTGAAGGTAACAAATCTTGTTTGTAATGTCTTGAAAATAATTCTAACTTGAACAGACTTGATAGCCAGTAACTTAGGCAAAGATTTTTTTTTTTTAATTGTAACATCTTATTGAAATTGGAAAAAAATATTGAAAGCTGGAAAGTAGCTAAAGAAAACAAGTTAAAATTATACAGAAAATAAACAAGAAAAAATATTGTGTCATTAACCATATCCAAATTTAAATATGCAATGTAGAAACTGGAAAATGAACTAAAAAGAAAACCCAGAAGTGATACTTGTGGAGGGATAAAAATTGTTGTTATTATTGCTTGGTCTCTACTGATCAAGTTTGTGAGGAGCCAACCAAAGTGAGAAAGAAGCACTTTGGCAGCAGCTGGTTGTAGCTAGTAGATAATTTTCTGAAAATTTTCTTATTATTTAATAAAAGTAATAAAGAACATGCAAAACCCCCACTATCATAAAAAAATATATTTTCTTTTTAGGAAAACACTAATGTAAGCTGAAGTAGTTCCCATTATCAACATCCCGGGAACAGATCAAGGTTTTGTTTTCTTTGAGTCAGCAGAACAGTACCTGCAAAAAATGTGCATTTTATTTTCTGTCACATTTGGTAAGTACTCAAGTGATGAATGCACAGGGAAACCCATGCAAGAGGCATAACCTTCACACTATTCTTCTTGTAGTCACTTTTAGTATTAGCAGCTCTCCCAGCTCACTAGTTTAAGAAAAGATATTTCTTACAAACTACTTCTGCAACTTTGAGAAAATAACCCCAGTAATCACTGTGCATAGGAAATATGAACATTAAAGGAAAATGAGAAATTATTTTACAAAGCAGAGGGACACGTTACATTCAACTTTAAAATCCAAATTCTGCCCTCCTTTGCACTTAAATACTTCAGCAGACACATTGAGCTCCATTTTCCAGTTACTTCTGCCTTAATCAAATCGTTTTATGGTTGGGAAAAGATGAGTAAACTTAGCTTACACTGACCCTGCCTATAGGCCTGTCATATGATTAGATATAAAGCTTAAAAACCTGTCTACAGGTTTTGAATCTCCTTATTACTGTATCACTTAATTATTACTGCATCATTATTATTAATTATTATGGTATTATTACCAATTAATAAATAATACCTTGAGTATATTGTGGCACATTTTATCTAGGAGAATGAATTAATTTGCCAAATGACACCACAAGACAATGCCAGAATTCTACCTAATATAAATTCTTCTTACGCCCATAGCTCCTGGTACTTGATTTCCATACCAGAGGTTAGTAAAAACCCAGCAAAATTAAGCACTTCTGCAGTGATTCCCCAGCAGACTGGTTCCAAAGAGACCTGGTTTCTTATCAGATTTTGAATTTTTTTTTTTTTTTTCTTTTCTTTTCTTTTTAGCCTGCGTGGTGGGTTGACCCTGGCTGGATGCCAGGTGCCCACCAAAGCCACTCTATCACTCCCCTCCTCAGCTGCACAGGGGAAAGAAAATACACCAAAAAGCTCATGGGTTGAAATAAGGACAGGGAGATCTCTCAGCCATTACCTTCATGGGCAAAACAGATTGACTTGGGGAAAATTAATTTAATTTATTGCAAATCAAATCAGACTAGCATAAAGAGAAATAAAATAAAATCTTAAAACACCTTCTCCCCACCTCTCCCTTCTTCGCAGACTTAACTTCACTCCCTGTTTTCTCTACCTGCTCCCTCCCAGCGGTGCAGGGGGACGGGGAATGGGGGTTGCCGTCAGTTCATCACACGTCTCTGCCACACCTTCCTCCTCAGGGGGAGGACTCCTAATGCTCTTTCCCTGATCCAGTGTGGGGTCCCTCCCATGGAACAGTCCTCTATTAAGCCTTTCCCACGAGCTGCAGTTCTTCACAAACTGCTCCAACGTGGGTCCCTTCCATGGGGTACAATCCTTCAGGAACAGGCTGCCCCAGCACAAGTTCCCCACGGGGTCAAAAGTTCTGCCTGCAAACCTCCTCCAGTGTGAGCTCCTCTCTCCACAGGGCCACGGGCCCTGCCAGGAGCCTGCCCCAGCGCAGGCCCTCCACGGGCCACAGCCCCCTCCAGACATCCACCTGCCCCAGCGTGGGGTCCTCCACGGGCTGCAGGTGGATCTCTGCTCCTCCGTGGACCTCCATGGGCTGCAGGGGGACAGCCTGCCTCACCATGGGCTGCACCACAGGCTGCAGGGGAATCTCGGCCAGGAGCCACATTACTCCTCCCCTTCCTTCTTCACTGAGCTGGCGTCTGCAGGGTAATTCCTCTCACTTTTTCTCACTCCTCTCTCCTGGCAGCTGCTGCACAGTTTTTTCCCCTTCTTAACTGTGTTATCACAAGGGCACTACCACCACCACTGATGAGCTCGGCCTTGGCCAGTGGTGGGTCCATCTTGGAGCCACCTGGCATTGGCTCTGTTGTACACAGGGGAAGCTTCTAGCAGCTTCTCACATTAGTCAACCCCGTAGTCCCCCTCCCCCACTCCCCCCTACCAAAAGCTTGCCTTGCAAACCCAATACAGCCTGTTTCCAAACAAAGCAAGTATATCTAAATACTCTATATTTAATAGTAACAGAAAAGTAATTTCTAGGAATTAGAAAGCTGCAGGCATGACTTCAAGTCTCTCATTTTTAAAAGTGGGTACTTCTTTATTGAAGTCATGATTTCCCATGCTAGATCACCACTGTACAATCATTTACTGTTAATAAAGTCTCCTGTAAGACAAAATTCCTGAGGAAGAGGAAAACTGCACTGTGCAAGATTTGAGCTATGTACATGTTGCATAACAAGAGCGTATGTATACTAAACTGATCCTTAGTGAAAATAAATAATTACTGAGGAAATCAGACTACAGCAAGTATTCACATCCAGATCTCCTCTTCCATATCCTGTCTTCCAGATACAATGCAATGTGAGTTTGTACTCAGATATGCATCTCTAAAATAAAATTGTAGCTTGCAATCCACAGTGTCATGAACAAAATTCAACTTCCTTTCTATTAACAAAAAAAAAAATTAAAATATCAAACCACAAAAATAGCTAATAGTCTACAGAAAAAAATATTATTCACTGCATTGACAGAGCAAGCAAAAGAAATGTTTCCCTGATTCTTCGATTGTAAGGGATTTTCTTTTAGTATTACTCTTCCAGCCTCTACTCATCCCACTGAAACATCTCCTGGTGGTTCTTTTTGCAGGTTGAAGAAAAATAAGCCTTCCAAAGCATCTTATACACCATTCATACCTAAGCATTTCCACTTTTCTCTTTTCCCTCCTCCTCTCTCTCTTTTTTTTGTACATACAGAGAACATTATCTTCCTCTTTAGTCTTAGAAACAAAATGCCAAAACAAGACTCCCTGAAGCATAACGTAAAATTTACACCAAGCACTGAAGAAGGGAAAAGAACGCAGAGCCCTGCCAGATGAGTCATTACCCTGAAGAATATTCCTGTGTTTCTCTTCCCATCCCTCCTTCACTTTCATGGGCTTTGCATCAATAAACTTTCAATTATTGTCTGGACAGTAGAACATCTTCACCAGTGCTGAAAATACATCTGCTGCAGAGTATGAGGACACTGTGATGGTAGCCAGGATACTTTCACGGGATATAGTTTAAACTCCTGAGAGAGAAAGAAACTGAGCAGAGATCATAAGTGCGTTTTACAAGGTCTTTGGTACAAGAGGAAATTGCAGGACCACCTCCCCATTCCACTGTGTTTCACAGGTAAAGGAGTCCATGCGTCCGACTCCTGTAGAAGATTGAAGGCTGTAAATCCCAAAGGACCTTCATACTATACTTCTCTGCTTCTCACAACTGGAAAGAGCCAAGTGTGAGAGCACACCTTTGTCATCAGCTATGCTTACAGAAACCAAGATGTATTCTGGTTGAAGTTTCAGTTTTCCTCTTTGGTCATCTCAGAACAAACATAACTACAATACACACATGCAGACCATAAGTGGTTCTGATTTAAGCCCCAGTAGCTGATACAAGTCTGATGCCTGGGTAACTTTTTACCCTGCTGAGTAAAGTTGGCTATTCCACCTCATATAAACTGGCTTTGGAATAATTACTTCTCCTCAGAAGCTTTTAGTCTCTGTTTCTGCTTATCTTACTTCTCTGTATCTGAATACGTATGTGCAGAAAAATGGGATGAAAACTATTACTCAGGCTTGAAGATGAGTGACTAGCCATATTTTGCTTCTCCAATTACTTTAGAAAATCCCTCAATATTTCTTTTTGTAAGGTGGCAGAGAAGTTCTCTTTCCTATCTGTGCAGGGTGTATAAATAAAAACTTCACTCTAAAAAGTCACATTGTTATATTTGCAGTCTGCAACAAGCCCGCCTGCAATATTAAATTAATGGAAACTTTGATTGAAAAACGAAAATGCACATACAAGCTCACAGAAGGGGAACACCATATAGAATTATCATCTGTGCGTACTCATGCATACACACTCTTTGAAAGACAGTGAAGAAGCAAAAGAACATGTTTCCTCAGAGAAATGGCATATCACATTTTCAAAGTGAAGGCAGAGACTTCTAAAAGTATAACAAAAATTAGTGAGGTGGAGATCACTTAGGATTTAAAAGCTCTATCCTAGAATATATAAGAAGAAAGATAACAAAAACTAACTATTCCATTACAATTCTTCAGTGTTAGCTTATATAGTCCATTATCTATGAATCCATGTCATATGAATCCATGTCTCAAGCTTAATTTTTCAGAAATCATTATAACCCCAAGGAATAAGGACCCAAAAGTGAAAAAGCAGTGAATCTGACATGAAAAAAAAGCCTGTAAGCTCAGTTCTGCTTCCTTTAAGTAAAAAGTTACGCTACTGAGTCATTATAAAAATGTATAATTTTCACCAAAACTTCCATAAATAATATCCTCCAACTTCATCTTCCATATGACTGTAGGAATCATCATACTATAAATATAGATTTGCATAGTATATGGCTTTTTGCACTTTTTATATTAGGTTACTTTATTTTCAGAAATATGCAGAAGAGTTAGACAGAACTCCAGGAACAAAAATAATACCTGAATTCATATCAAGATGGGAAAATTTATGTACAATAAAATCATCGAATAATGATTAAGAGTGATTGAGCAGCCATAATCACTTCTTAAGTGCAAAAGGGAAAATATTCTCTAAGAAATTCACATAACAAGATTATTTTTTCTAAGAATCCATTAGTAAACAGCTATCCATGCACCTTTCATTGGCAGTATCTTTATTTTGTAGCCTGTGTTTCCAGAAACATTTGGTATCATCTTATGAAAGCAAAGGGGTGCTAAACCAAGTTTCAACATGTGTGGTGGCTCTACTGCAAAGCACGCGAGTACCAGGATACCCTCAGACACTGGAAATAGTATCTGTGTTTTTAGAAAAATATTTACTACCATTTCAATAAAAATGGAGCCTGTATATCACGGGTTTTTTAAGCAGTAAGCAGGAAAGCAATCATGATAATCACTGCACAGGGGCTAACCTACCTTTCACCTACTTAACAGTCTCGGTAGGGATAATCAAGTGCTTGTTTGAGAAACTAGAACTAATTTTCAGAAAGATTATTTGTGACACATTTCCTGCAAAATCTGAAGAACTCTGTGGGTTTCAGGAAGAGCTTGACACTTGGCCACATTCCCCAATAGATTATCAACGCATGCAGGACTGCTTGGTATCTCCACGTGGCTTAAGCGCATATCATCATCTTTAAAACAAAACCATTCAAAATGAGATTCTCACCAAGTACTTGAGACTTAATGCTGGTAGGGTATGGAAATGAAACAGACAAAGGTTTTTATCAACCATGGGAAACCAACGCTAAGAGTTTAGCTCTTACTCCAGAGAGCAACAAATCACCGGAAGATACAGACTGAAACCCTTCATCAAGGAATCCTCACATGTCCATCACTTTAAGTTACACTATAAATGAACAGAATATATTTGAATATATATATATTTGATTTATATATATATATATTTGGATATATATTGAATATATTTGGGTTTTTTAAATTGCAAATCTTACAAACACAAGTTAGTGTGAAAAGAGCAGCTCTGTAAGTTGTAGATAAGATAAAAAAGAGAGGCAGTAATGGCAAATAAGTTACTAAAAAAGAGTTTCAAGCTTGGTATTACCTCCCATGGATTTGGAGTAGGGTTGGAGGCATTATGCGGGCAATCTGAAGTCAGCCGAGTTGTTTTGCAACAGAATGATATTGTGGAGGGAAGTACTGTGCTGAAGTACGGCAAATACAGAGTAACTGGACATTCACTTTTTACATGTCATTTTCAAGCATCTCTTCTTGCCAAATTAAAGGGCTTGGCAGGTGATTAAATAGTGGCCTGAGGTTGTACTTAAAGGAAAATGTGGCACGGGCTGCACATCAACTGCAAGGCAAATACATTCTTGAAGAGCAGCTGATCATGTGCCACCCTAGGACTGAAAGTAGCTGAGGTAATCTGAACCAGAAAAACAGCTTTTATAGGGTGCAGACAATGTTTTTCCTACACATTTCAGCAGGCTCAAATACTGTGCTGTGTAGCGCAAGAGAAAAGCTTACCCACTCAACATTCCCTAGGCTGATTTATATAACAGGTCTTTCTCACGCATGCATATTATTCTCCAGCATCATTACTATTAAGTTACCAGATCTTTTAAAGCTGCTCACTAATAAAAAAACCCACCAGGACCATCCATCTGCAGCTGAAGAATATAGTGTCAAGGAAATTTCTCTATATATCGTGTGAGGAAGAGACACTTCCTGCAGCTTTGCTGCCTTTGAGAGGCAGGCATGCCAAGTGCTGACAGGAGAATGAATAGAGCCAGTCATGCTAAACATGCATCCTATTGTTTTGGGCTGTGTCGGTCAGATCCACTGTCAACACATTTTCTGTTTCTCCCTCTGCCTCCCCTCACCACCATCTTTTGTTGCTGTTGTTGGCAACTTATACTCATCCCATTGGATTCAAGAAGAATATGCTGCGAACCATGCTGCATCTGCCGGAGCTGCTCTTTTAAAGAAAGACATGCACATTTAATTTTTTTTTTTTTTTGTTTAAAGGACTCCAAAAATAACCGCTGGGGAAGCAGGAAGTGGTTTTTCCCCTTTTGAAAAAAATCAGTCTCTTGGGGAAATTCACTGTGTTCCCTTCTCACTACACGGATGAGACGATTTCAAAAGGAGGAGCTGGCTGGGGAGGACACACCACTCCCATGAATGCATGTGTGCTGCCATACACACACATATATACATACACGTAGATATTATCAGCCTAAGCCAGCTCTCTGCCTGTGGGCAGAAAGAGCTCACGTTGAGTTAGAAACCTGAATAGGTGACATGCAAGCTGAGATTCAAACGTGGGCAAAGCCTGAATGCACTACAGGTATTTGAGACAATTCCTATTCTACCACTTTTAATGTAGAAAAGCTACAGTTTTTCACTTTTTTTTTTCATATCCATGTAAAGAAACAATTTTTTAAGTCAAAATAAAGTGTTAAAAAATGAAATGAAACTTAGTAAACGCTAATGAAAACTGTTTTATCTTGTAGAGAGATTTATAAATGATGAGGTGAAAACAAGGGGAAAAAAATGGTGTTATCCCCTAGGAAAATATTTTACCTGCAGTGTCACAAATGAACACATTTGCTAAAAAAACACTGTCCAGGACTTCTGTAAGGTCTGGACCTTACTCAGATGGTTTTTTTCCTACTGGTAAATGTGAGTGAACCATTCCTCAAAAAAACATGAGGGCTAATGTAGATTCAAGCTCAGAACTTCTGGCACAAGGGCAGTGACTTGCAAGACCTTAGAAGTCAATGACAAGCCAGGAGGCAGCTTTGGTTTTGTTTCATTTTCAAAATAGATTAAACTGGCAACTGGCCTTGAGCTTAAAGAACAACAACAAAATGTACACACACTGCAAACTGGTTCCTTTCAGGTTTCCCCTTAGGGAAAGCAACACATTTGTCAGCGTGGGGAATGCCATCTCTTGCCTTCCCTGTGGCCAAGTAAAGAAACTGCCTAAAGTGATGCTTATATTGCAGCCACTATGAATGAAATCAAAACATGATAAAAAGAGAAGTTGCCAGGGTTCTGGCCTACATGCATTGGAAGGAAGACCGAAATTACAACCTACAGGGAGAGACTGTCAAAGCTATGGATGGCAGAATGTCACCCTGCTAGACAAAATAGGAAAGACTGCGATATCTATTCTTTATCAATTACACAAACTACATTGCATTACTCTCTTTAACACTCAAGCTTCAGGAAGGAAGACAGGCTTCTAAGTACTTGTAGGTTGTTGCAATGACAGGGAATCAAATGAGAAATAAATTATGTTGCGGAGAGTAGGATCAAAAAACCCAGAGCCCTATCAATCTGTTTCAGGAAACTTTGTGCACCCACAAAAAAATACGACTATTTTCTAAGCTGCAAAATATCTGAAAAGTGACATCCAGAAGTTGAATGAACAGCATAGCTCCTCCCAGGAGGAGGGAGGGAAGGAGACATTCACTTAAGGTTACAGGACTTCTAACAGCCTACCCCTGATCAGCAGGTTACACAGAGAGAGATTTTTAAACTTTACTAGTGCTTCCCAACCTTATGCTGCTTCTGATGACACCTCTGAAGTACGAAGGATTTGCTAGATTATTGAGTAGTCTCATCTTACTTCAAAATAGGGAAAAAATAAATGGCTTGCCAAGCTTGAGTTCTTTGACAAATGTTTTGAGTGATATTAAAAGACTGGGCAGTGCATTCTGCATTGATCAAGATCCACTGCACACGATTAAAAAAAAAAACCCAAACAAAACAAACAACAAAAACTCACTGTATTTTTAAGGGGTTATTTAGCAGAATATCCTGAAATTTCTGAGATGCACCATCTGCAGAGTTTGAAAACAAAAGAACAAATTCCCCTTGGCAATTTTTCACACCTGCACGCTTCAACTTTAACTTGCTAACTGGGTAATAGGATTGATTACCAAATAATACCATTTTCATCCTGTGAGAAATGTCCCTGAAAGAAACCTGTTATGTGACCTAAGCCTACAACACAATCAAGCATGGGTCCTCTTAAAAAGTCTCATTAATTTCTTCTTTAATCTTGGTATTTGGTATTCTGTTCACTAACACCTGGATCCTTTTTTGCACTCTCTCTTCTCACCTCCTCTCTTTCCCTTTCAGCCTTAGTTCCAATTTTTTTCTCTGCTCCATTTACCACACTATTTCCCATCTATTCCTAACTTCATCTGCTAAGCTTTTGCATTCATTTGCAATCTCTCTCAGGAACATGTTTTTCAATCATACCTATAAATCCTAGCCTGCCTTGGAATATAAATATAATACTTAAAAATAAAATAGGAAAAATTAACAAAATACGTCTAATCACATCTATATGTTTTCTATTTTCCGTCCCAAACTTTTACTCAGTTAGACATTTCAAGTAACTTCTTCAAAACAAAGCTATTTAAAAGAAATTGTGACTTCAGTTTCCCTGGTTTCCAGCTGTAGTATTTACCATAGAGGTGCATATCTATTTATTTTCCATGACAGACCCTAATTGCTGCACTCCTACATCCAGTTTCTTGCAACTTAAACACAAATAAATAGGTGGAGAAGTAAATGGAGGTTACAAGAAAGGAGCGCAAGCATTAAGAGAAAACTCTCTATTTTTAGAAATCAACTTCATTCAGAAGCCTACATCAGATTTAAACCAACATAATTAAATTATCGTTGGCTGCTTGCAAATGGAAATAAGAGCAGAATAGGTAATTATTTCTATTTTGGCCCTATTTTTTGAAAGAAAAAATATTTTTTTTCCAAAGGCTTCTGATAATAGTCACTTTCCAATCTCACAGAAATTGTATGAAGATAAGTACCTGAAAAACTGTGCAATCTTTTGATATTACAGTGGTTTGAGCTAAGTGTCATTCATCACCATTGGAGTGCTAAGGTGGAATTTGTCTTGACCTCAGATTTGTATAGCAACTCAAAGAAAAATCAGTAAATGTACATATTCTAAGGGAATGTAAATGAATCTTTCAAAGTGAGAATTCAGGAAGTTGGGAAACCTCAGCCTCAATTCCCCTCTAGAGTATTTTCTTGCTCTTATAATCCAGTAGCTAAAATCAGAAAAGCTTCAGTATAGTTATCAGTTTTCCTTTTTAGAAGTGCACTAGGCCAGACTTGCCCCATATATGAGCTTCTAGTGATCGCATACCTGCCATTTTATCATGAGAAGATTTTTGCCTGTAATAATTACTGTTATGACATCCTGCAGCATTGCTAATCTGATGTTACAGTTGGCTTAATGATTCCAGTATTAGGTATTAATGATGAAATAAGTTGTAAAGATTTTAATATAAAGACTTAGTAATATAGTGTATATGCTCTTACTTCTAGAAAGACTTCAAAATAACATTTTACATCATTAGACATAGTCTGGCTTTATTTAATTTAAACAGAAATACTACATTAAGACTGAAATCAATCAGATCCAATGTAACAGTAAAAATTTCTATCATTTTGCAGATATGATGTTTCCAGTTTCAGAGATGTAATGTCTCTTTTCTGAGAACAATGGTGCTAATTACAATATGCAATGAAGAGCATCTGGAATCTAAAAATCAACTTACGCCTGTGTAAAGACATCCATTAGCTTCACTGGGCATCAAATCAGGCTGCTACTGCAGATCGGTCAATGTAATTCTCCTCAATGTGTCAGGCATTAATGAAGTTAACATGGGAAAGAACAGCAAAGAGCTGATGACAAAATTGCCCAAAGCGCTCACCTATGGCTGAAGCCTGCCCATCAAGCACAATTTCATAACCTTCTGAAAAGCTTTCAGACTCCAGACAACATTCTGTTGCTGTCATTAGAAGTGTACTCCGTGACTTTTCTTAATCCATTAAAGGTTAGTACTCACTGTTATTTCTGGTTATCAAGAGGCAGCATTCTGGCACTGCTTTACAAACATTGATTCTAAGTGGGAATTTTTCATCCCAAATTTATGAAAAATTTCATTCGCTGCTGTCTGCAAAATCAAAGTAATAAGGATAGATCTTTACCACCTCCCAAGTCACTTGTCCAGCATACTGGAGAGGTTAAAAATTCACGTCTGTCTCTCCCCCTGAGGGTATGCTGCTCTAGTAGAATTTAAGTCATCCGCTTGGACACCCTACCTTGCATGAATTTCACTTCCACTCAATTTGGAACAGATAATTTTGTTGAAAAAGTCACATACACACACACTCACACACATATATATATGTATCTACACAAACACCCCCCCCCCCCCCCCCCAAAAAAACAAAAAAACCCCTAGGTACCATTAACCATACAAAAGTGGACTTGCCTTTGAAGACAAGCTTTTAGATTCCTCTCTAACTCAATAGTTACTAATTTTATTGAAAGCTTAGTAATATTAATCTTTGCAAACAAGAACCTAGAGTCTTCTAGTCTACTGATAATGTACTAACACAGATAGAAATTAACTGCAAGTCAGTCAGCCTATAGCTTCAGTACAAGGTACTCAGAATATATATTTCCCCAGCCAGATTAACCCAAATGAGATACTAAAAGAGGTGTAAAGCTTCTAGTATTCAAATTACCCCATTTAGTTACCCAATAATCTCTAGAGCACTGCACCATGCTGTCTGGACACTCTGTGCATTTTTCCTTATAAAACACCCTCATCTGTAAACATTTTTGTCACTGTTCTCTGAAATCCCTCATACTGGGAACCTGAAACAGTTCCCTTGCTCTGCCCAATGTGTGATAGGTGTGAACACAAAATTTTATTTTCTAAAAAGGAAGGATAACATGTACTTAACTTCATTTAATGGTCTTAGTAAAATCAGTATTGCGTCAATTTCTAAAATGAGGCATACACTTGTATGCAAGCAGTGTTGTTAGAAGGCAGTTGAGATGTGCTGCATTCACCTTTTCAGTGTGAGATTCTGGGTAGTTGGCACCTCTCACCATCAGATCAACACTGCATGCTGAACAGCTTCTTTGTCAAAGGTTCCTCTGTGCTAGCACACTAAAGAAAGTTAAGATCAACATAAGTAATTCTAGTGTGAAAGATTTCTTGCAGAGTATACCTTTTAGAAACAACTTCTACACAGCTATCTTCCAGTAAGGACTGAATTACAGAAATTTAATCTCTTTCATTTGATTTAGGCTAATTTTTCTCTCTCCACTTGCTTTGATTCACCCTAACTCTGTTTCCAGCCAAGACTGAGCAAGAGATGTATTTCTGTTTGACAGCAGAGCTAACTTACTGCTGCTTTGATTCCCCTAAGTCAAGTCTTCAAAGACAGGTTGTGGGGAATACCTCAACAATGCTAGATTGTTTTGGGTTTTTATTTTTATCCTTCTTGCATCATTGTCCAGAGTAGGTGCAGCAGTACTGACACCACCTCATGTACCTCTTACTTAAAAACTTCCTTTGTCTTACAGAGGAAACACAGAACGTCTGAAACAAACTGGCAGGTCTTCAGATGGGAAGACCTTGGGTAAAAATGTTACTGAATGTAAAGGCTACACAGAGCTCTGGCACCTTTGGGGAACTTTTTATTGTCTGAGAAACACTGAGCCTAGTGATTGCAAGGTCTGTGCTCTGCATCAGTAGGGCATGGAAGGGTTTGAAGGAACTGAAAGCAAGGTTTCTCCACTCAGAAGAACGAGGGGTCAAGGCAATGAAAAGCAGACACCCACTAGTTCCAGAAAAGGGCTCATAGATTAGAGGAACATATAGGTGAGGGAGATTGGCTAGGAGTAGATTTAGATGGTGCAAAGAATAAAATCTGCAATCATTCAGGCCACCTGCCAAGCATGCAGAAAAAGAATTGGCAAGAAACTAGGCAAGTTTCTGATGGTACCTCCCCTCCAATAGGAAGGTTTCTGTTGGAACCTTGCCTGTCTTTATGCAGTTTTCATCACCATCAGTTTCTTATCAAAATTGAAACATCTTGCAATTGGCTGGTTTCTGTAGAAAACACCAACTCTGATTATTTTTTTTCTTTACTCTAAATGAAAGCCAGCCTGCTGCTGACTATAGTTTACCAAGCCTCAAATGACTCAGACTGTGAATTTCTCTAGGTTAGAAATATCCTTCTGCCCTCACTGCAGAACTATTTTCCCCTTGTATAGAGCAGAATCAGACTGAGACTTGCAAGGCTTCTGCATTAAGGTGAACAAGTACAACTTCAACTGACACAGCACACCATTCTCTCTTCAGTAAATCCCAAAGACATTTTACGATTCTGAAACTGCCAAGTCTAAATTACCAGGCTTGCCTTCCAGCTCAAGAAATAAAGGTTCATTTATCCAGACAAAGGAGTGAACAGTTCTCTCTTTTCAGATGACCACTCCAAGGAACATTATTACAGTTTGAAGATGTATTAGCCCCTAGTCACAGTTACTCCTTTACAAATATACTGTATTGAATGAATTTTCTTCAATTAAAAAAGGTTGATGTTCATTTGAAGAGGTGAGTGCCACTTTATCAGTGTTAAAAACACACTATATTAACTGTATCTAAAAAAAAAAAATGATAGTGGGGGAAAAATATCAGATATTCTTTTATTCCTTACATAAACCTTATGAACTACACATAGCTCCTTATGCAGTAATTGTCACACCTCTTTTAATAGTCAGGAAGCCAGCTTTCATTTTCACTGGTATATTACTATTTTAAACAAAACAGTAAGGGAGATAAAACACATGAAATTGCATTTATAAGAAGATAACAATATTGGCAGGGTGACCCAGAATCAGATAGAGTTTCCAAAACCACTGTGAAATTGATCTTTTTGAAAATGATAAGATTTTGAATTGTTGACATCCCTTTGAAGTACTACTTTGCACTAGCATTTATAAACACCTGTTAGGGAGGCACAAAGAAAGAATTACATTGTACATTAATGACAGGGTAAGGTTAAAAGGGGAATCAAAGTTAAAGGTAAAAGAAAAACAGAGTACAAGTAATCAGACATTCAACATTAGTCAACCCCAGTAAAGAAAATTGATGAATTCTTCCATATTGCTAGTTTCATTAGATCAGCAAACTGTGTAATTTATGGCCGAGACAGGACAAGCTTTGCCCCATAGTAGAATGTGATTTTTCTCAAGCTTCAGAGAAGGTAGTTCTACCAGATTACATAATCCTCCATTGCTGCTTTAACAGAATAAAATATTAAATTATAGACAGACATAATTAGTCTACTGTTGAGCCATCTAGATGTGTATATACTCAAGGATATAACTTGCGTGATCACCTAGGATATGTTGTTGATGGTTTCTTTTAACCCAAATAGAAATCAAACATACAAGTTGATGTCAATTATTCAGGTCTGATCATGGGCAAATTTTGAGGGACTTAACATGATCTGCAGAGCCCTGGTGGCATTTTCTTTTTATTATCACAAACTGGGAAGAGTAGCAAAAAATCTGTTCTTTGAGTTTAGTTACTTATACTGGTTCTGTATAATAAACTGAAAATATTACACAATCCAATTTTGCTGTTCTTCAACCACACAAAACTTATGGCTACCTTCTCCTGTAGAATATTTCTAAAATATCAAGTTATCTTCATTCATTTACAATAAACCGAGCACCTCATTTACAATATCTAACCACACAGGATTTCAGCTTCTATTTGAAAGAATAAAATAACCCTCCAAAAAAAAAAAAAGGAAAACTGCAGCCAGAAGACCTGATCATTCGGATGTTAACCAACCCACAGCATTTCACAGCAGTTCATCCACTGATAAAGAAGAGGTTTGCCAACAGATTACAGCATGAAAAAAATTCATAGCATTTCAGTTTTCGCTCATATACTTTACTAATGAAGAAAAAGGCCTTTATTTTCCAGTTAACTGTGCTGTTGTGGCACATGTCTTTCCCATTAAAATATAATTCAGACAAGAGTAAAGCAAACACCTGCTATCTGCCAAACACAAAATAACCAGCATAAAACTCAGCTAATAGCCCTTTCTGCATTGCAGAATTAATGCAAACCCTAGGAGGGGAAAACTGCAGGATTCACTCAGATAGAATTAGCTCTTCAAAGGGTGTATATTAATTTTAAAAAGGGGTTTATAGAAAAACCTTATAATAAAAGGTTTCTAGAACTCAGTTCAAAGTTTCATGAGGATATATTTTTCTCTCTTACTCTATAGCTTCGATGAATGTGTAAATCCTCACCATAAGATATATAAACAGTTTAAGAATGGTTATGGTTGGGTTATCCAGATCATTAATAGCCTTCCTCCTAGAAATACTCCTGCATTCGCTTCACTAGGAAGCCAATGTCAGAATTTTGGTTTCTTGTCATCTTTAAAAAACAAAAAAACTCGTGCTGTCCCTCACACCAGAAAGAACTTGGGTATTCAGCTTACCAGAGTACTGTCATGACTGATAGTGGTCTGAGAAAATGTTTCTTCTCGGTGCTGTCTCTTGAATGCTTTTGTCATTCTGTTGGTCAAAGAATGGATCAAGAATGCAACCCCGCATGGATACTGCATTTAATATTAGAGCTGATAGCCAACAACGCTGACCTCTAGAGGTGGGCATGGAGGGCAAGCCCATCTTTTTTAGAATAAAAAGAGCTATTTCATTTCATGCACAAGCAGTCCTGCTGTCAACTCTCTCTTCTAATTGCCTGCCACAGAGTGTTAGAACCAGAAGCCCTTACAACTGTATTGAATGTAAAAGTACTTATGTCTGGGGCATGCACAGCTTCAGGTAATGTACAGTCATGGTCAGCTTGACCCTAAGCCACCCATCTCTCCAATTCTTTTTCTCTACATTTTTGCCAACTGCAAAATAGATGTAGCATTGAGAGAAGACAGTTTTATTATAAGTATATATTAGCATGTACTTTCTTAAAGTTAATAATGCTTGTCTCTCAAAACTGTCTTTGAGTGGGAAACCACTCAAAAGGTGGAAAATTCCAATAATAAAGATCATCTTAAAGGTCAGCCTAACAAACAGCAGACAAATCTCTTCTTCCCTTTTCTCTCTTCCTCAACAAAAATGGCTCATCATCAACACCAGTAACTGACTAAGGATGATAGCCATCTGCTATAATAGGTAAAATTTTGGACATCTGTTCAGGTTAACAGTCAGGTGGGTTGGAAGGGTCATGAAGAAATTTGTTGAAAGGGTGGTTTGCATGCATCAATTAGAGAGGAAAATGGGACCAATTAAGTTTGAGAATTACTTAATGATTTTTGTCTGCGAAGCCTGAAATGTAGGTAAACAAGGAAAGAGAAAAGAAAGAGCACTATAGACTTTAAATGACAGGAGATTCTGTAACACCAAACACCGATACTTAACAGCATAGAAATTTGCATGTATTTAATTCCAGTCTTATTAATTGTATTAACATAAATCAAAGAAAACTCATTTGGTGTGAGTATATACATCATAAAGCAGAGATGCCTGTATCCTATCTAAACTTATGTGTTTTTGTAATTAACATGTCTAACTTGTAGTAAATATTACTATTATGAATTCTCACCCGCAAAGCTGAAAACTATAGCTTACAGTCTTAGGCAGCAAGACAAACTGACACCTGAACAGTAGGCAAAATTTGGTCTCAGTGCATGAATCTTACCTTATAACCAGAGATAAATGACTCAAAATAAGTAAAATAAAACAAACAAACAAAAAACCCTAGGCTCTCCTTTACATAGAAATTCTTCAATAGATCTGCATTAATTCTGCATGAATATTGCAAAATCTTTCCCTGTGGCTGTTTTCTGTGGGATGACCTTGTGCAAAAACCAAGAGGGTAAAAAAAAAGATAGATGGAACACTGTGTAGCATGGGAGTGCTAAAAGACCAAAGCTGTCCATGGGGACTAGAAATAGAAAAATGCTTTTCTCTACTGTTCAGTGGTAAGCAGTGGCCCTTGTACTTGCTTCCCGATCCAAATAAGATGATGCTTGCCCCTGTCATAATTGGAACTGTAAAGCAAAAATTACATTTTTTACTTAGCTGGCTTTCTGATGTCAACAGTATTTAATGGGAATAAGGAAGACTGTTGGGAAAAATAAAAAAAAAAAGAATCTTATTATAAAGTGCACTGGACTTTTCAGGTGAGGTGACTTGCTTATTTCTGAAGAATCATTAGCATGGTTGGGCACCAGTATATTGTAACAACAACAAATAAAAAATTAATATCCAAGTCTCATGCAGGAAAAAGGTGCTGTTGGTAGGGGCCAGAAACCTTAAATACCAGAGACCTTGATGATACTGCTTCTACTACTGCAGAAGGAAATAAAAGTCAGAGTTATAACTGAGATGTATTTTCTTAGCTCCTCCAGCAAAATGTCAGCAAACTGACTCAAATGACAGTGACAGTTGCTAAACCTTTCTTTAAGGAGTAGTTTGAAGCGTCAGTGTGAAACAAAAACAACTCTCATGTTTTCTGTACTGATGCTCATTGCCTTTCTACTGTAACAGGTTTTTTGTTCTCTTGCGTTTTTGGCTTGTTCGTTGGGTTTTTTTACTGACAGGCTAAATTTTAGGTTAAGAAAAACAGTGAGAATGTTTCTGAGAGCTTTTGAAAAATATCAACAGAATGAATAAAATAGTGTCTTCATAGACCTGTGTCTTGAAGCTCATTTCTTCCCACTCCTAGCACAGCTGGGAGATGAACTGCTATTCACGTGTAAGAATGGACAGAGAAACATACGATTTTCTGAATGACCAGGAAAAACATTTGAAACCTTCACAAAGATGGTATTCAGGTAACTTTTCAGTTAGACTAGAAAGCCCGTAACCATCCCAGGGCTGATGTGAAGCTCCTGCAGCTGGCAGAGCACAGCAGAAAGCAGCCATACAGGGCAACTGGCACCTGCAGCTTCCACACCCACGAGACAAACTTTAGCTTGTCTGGATCCAAACCTGAACAGCATTAACATCTCCTCTAGCAGTCCCACAGACACTACCCAAGGGGAGCCTGGCTTCTGCCAAAATGTTATGCGGCAATGGGCCCACCTCAACACCCCAGATGCTCTCTCTCATGACAAGAGGCCAGAAGGGAGCTGGCATAACATCGAGTCTGACAGCGAAGCACCCTGCCTTCCTGCAAGCCAAGGTACAAGTGCTCGACGATTTTTAATGACTCAGGCTGCACCCTAACCTGGAAATCCAACAAATGTTTTGAAAGATCATCTGGATTTAATCTGCTATGTGCACCTGAAATCAGCAGTTCCCTGGATTTAATACTTGACATGAGAAGCAACAATATACAAATACTATCATCTGTTCTGATTAACTTAGTTGTACCTATTGTACACTCCTGCTGTGTCTCAAAGTTTTTCAGAAACATGTTTTCCCCAAACAGTGACAGTCCTTCAGATTTAATGCCTCTCTTTGGACAATGATCAGTCAAGAAAGCTTCTGAAGCCCAGGATGAAAATTCTGGTTTAGACAGAGCTAAGGACTCAGTCCTGACCTGTAGCTGGATCCTTCGCATCTCAAGGGAACATTGTATTCCCTACTGGTTTCCTCAGAATGCTTTTCCCTTTCATTTATTATTTTCTTCCAATATGGACAGAAAAGAAATATTAAAATCAGAAAATTTAAGTCTGATTCTTGTCCACACTATCTTTAAGAACTCTGGGGGTCAAGTCTGCTTAGTCTTTAACCCTGATCAAGCTGGCAAGTTAAGAAAATCCCTTGGCAAAGATCTCATTTTTTCACACGGATATCAGTGATTTGCAGAAGTAGGAACTAGTAAATTATTTGTATCTTTCTGTATTTTAAAGTGAGTCAATAATGAGTGTCTCTGGAAAGACTTCTAAAAAAAATTCTGTAGGGTTTTTTTTTCCTTGGGTGAAGATGCATTGGAAATCTTTTAAGAATTATGTCTTCAGAACCATTAAGAAGTTAGGTTTGACTTAATAAGTAAGAAAGGGACTTTTGTTCATTTCTTTTTTTTAATATTCTGGTTTGGTGAACACATATTTTACTCCGACATCTAGAAGGAAATCTTCATGATTAAGGGCTAAAGGAGCTATGAGCACTGGGAATATCTCCAGCAAAAGAACTGATAAAACTAGTAAGAAAAAAAAAATTAAGTTAATCTAAACCTTCTAGGCGTACATCATAAAGAAGGAGAATTAAAAAAAAATAATAATAATATTCCCCTCCTTTTGTTTCAAGTTATCTTCAGCTCTTTCTTTCAGTCTGACCATCTAATTTTTCCGTCTCCCCTCCATTTTTACCATTGGTCTTTGGATTCAGATCAGGCTTAATGTCATCACAGAACAGTGCAGCCCTATGGACACAGTAATACATGGTAACACACTTTTAATTTCCCTTCAAAAGAATGTCAGGAAACAAAACTGGCTGAGCTTTTGAGTGTTTTTCTACATGCATCACTCAAGGGTTGTGTGCCTCATAGGATGAGCTGTTAAAAGCAAGGAGTCTCTGCTTTTATGTCAGTATTCCATTAAGGCATTTAGGGCTGTCAGAAATTAAATTCAGAGTCAACAGTCAGACACACTGTATGTAAATGTGAACCTGAACTCTTCAACTCAGCTGTATTTCAGACTGTGAAGAGGATGCTGCAGCAACTTAGTTGAATTACACTTAACAAAACCTCATGACAATCTCATGTTCAATTTAGGTTTTAGTTACTTATATTGATTAAAAAACAAAACTAAACCAAATAATTGTAAGAAAGGAGCAGGGAACTGCTTTTAACTGTTTACTTGCCCAGTTGTATTTTACCTTATACAGCTGTCTTTAAAACTCTTTGACAGCTGAGTTCCAGACTTGACAGGCTTCTAAGAGCTAACTGTTAAACTTGTCCCCAAGATTTCAAACTGCTCATTAAAACGGGATGGCTATAGGCAACAACAAAATTAAAAGAATGCACTACAGTCTGGTTGTTTGAGGGAAACCAAGATATCTTTGAGAAACTCAAAGCCACTAATACTTGAGAAAGAACATGATGAGCTTGATCTATAACTTTCAAAGTTTCTCCAGAAAAACTACTTTCTTTCTCAACCTTTTCCCCTCCATCTCATGCTTCTCACTGTATTTGCTTACCATAATTTCTTCTTTCTTGTATTCAAATTAGAAGGAAAAGATCTCAGATCAGTAATTTCTTGCAGCTAGGAGAAATTGTGACCAGTGCATATTTCATAAGGGGGCTTTGGAAATCTATTCCAGATATCGTGTTGAAAAGCTCATCTTTGACTTGGTCTGTTTTTCTGTTGTGAAGGGATAACAGCACAGGGTAGAAGCAGATAGAAAACATTTTACTCATTTGTCTGTATTTTTTTTTAATTACTGGACTAATGCTCCATGATCTAGATGAGAACTCATGTTATTTTTGAAATTTAAAGAACTTCTTCCTGTAAACTGAAATTAAGACAACAGATACAATGATAAGTAAAATCTGTATTTGAGTGCAGAGACAGAGGCTGGTCATGTGAGAAGGGAAACAAAGGGCCAAGCAACATACCAGTCAACTGTTCCAACAGACTTTAACCAATGGAGCAGGCTTGAATGAGAAGTTTTGCCCACATTGCAATATACATAATCACAGGATCAAAAACACACAGCATTTGCTTTGAGGTTTCAGGTCTAGATGTGCTGGAAGGCCCTCAAGCAAGAAGACTTTCCTCTGCACATCTCTCTGTTGTCTCATTCCGCCCAAAGCAGCCATGAATGAAAATGACATTAAATTGAGCAGTTGCAGCCAATTTGCACCAAATTATGTAATGACATAAAATCTGAGATGCTTGAGCTCCTGGTGGTCACCCTATGAAAAACCATTAATTATTTCAGTTTTGAGATACTTGCAGGGACTAAAACAACTCCAGAGAACAAAGCCAGAGGCAGAGAAACAGAGTAGACAACACAAACTTTTCAAGCACTAACAAATCTTCCATCCTACAGATGAGAACCCAATCATTCCTAAATGCCTAGTCAACAAAGATTGAAAGGAAGGGATGTGCGATTTTGACAAGTAGAAGAGAAAAAAAAATTCTGAGGGAAGAAATGGATGTAATTATGTCTGGGAAACAAGAAGGGTCTGTGACCTGACATCTCCCTCCTTTAGACAACAGCTTCTCAACAGTTCCTCAAATTTACACTAATATGTACACGCACTTCTTCTCTTAAAAGTCTATTAAAATGTTATAGATACTTTAATATGAAACTCTAGGGAATTCGTTTGAGAAGACTGTCAGCAAAATTTAATTTGTACAAGTTCAACATTAATAGACAGCAGAGCAATTGTTGTGGTTTTTTTTAGTAAGGTGGGCCCCTAAGGTGGAAGCTTCTGTAGGAAACTGCTAGAAGTTGCTCCCCTTTGTTCAGTGGACTCGGCCGGGCCTAGGGCGGACTTGCTGCTGGCCAAGGCCGAGCCGATTGGTAGCAGAATGTCCCGTGATAACGCCTCTGCGATAACGTATTTAAGAAGGGGAAAACAGAAAAAAAAAAGAGAAGATGTGAAGATGCTGAGCCGGGGCAGAGGCCCAGAGGGGGAGGTGCAGGCCTCATGGGCCTTGCAGGCCTCACCCTCTGGCCTCTCACCAGGTGGCTGACTGGGCCCAACTCGGCCTGGCCCAGCTGCAAGAAGTGGAGAGGAGATGAGATGGATGATGTGAAAAGATCCTGAGAGGCTTCTGCCAGCCTGTTGTGAAGAACTTTTCTTGTGAGAGAAACAGCTGCAGACACCAAGGTCAGTTAAGAAGGAGGGGGAGGAGTAATGCGGCTCCTGGCCAAGATTCCCCTGCAGCCTGTGGTGATGACCATGGTGGAGCGGGTTGTCCCCCTGCAGCCCACGGAGGTCCACGGAAGAGCAGAGATCCGCCTGCAGCCCATGAAGGACCCCATACCGGGGGAGGTGGATGCCTGAAGGCGGCTGTGGCCTGTGGAGGGCCCGCTGGGGCAGCCATTCTGGAGAGACTGCACTCAGTGGAAGAGATGACCTACGCCGGAGCAGTTTCACGAAGGACTGTGGCATATAGGTGGGACCCCACACTGGAGCAGGGGAGGAATGTGAGTTCTTCTCCCGACCATGAAGCAGTGGCATAAGACATTGTGTAATGAACTGACCGCAACCCCCATTCCCTCTTCCCCCCTGTGCCGCTCAGGGGGGGAAGGTAGTAGAGATAATGTTAAGCTCGGGAAGAGGGAGGGGTGGGGAGGAGGTTTATCTTGTTTCTTTGTCTCATTCTCCTGCTAGTTTTAGTAATAAATGAATAGTTTTCCCCAAGTTGAGTCTGTTTTTGCCCATGACGGTAACTTTAAGGATTTACTCCCTGTCTTTATCTCAAACCTCGAGCCGTTTTTTCTTATATTATCTCCCCCTATTCTATCGGAGGGTGGGGGGAGTGAGAGAGAGACTGCATAGTCTGGTCCTGATCGGGGCTGAACTACAACAGCAATAAACATTGATCATTAGCTTAGCTACAATTATTTGCTCTGTGGATTCTAAATAGGTACATTTTATTCCATATTTTAAAAGCATAGTAAAACATTTACTGTGAGCTACACTAGACACAAATCGTACAGATACTGAGCTTTTGCTTCACTGTAGTTTGTCCAAATGGAACTAGCCCTTACTCACAGTTCCTCAGATTTTGTACGTGACTGGATGAAAGAGCTTTTCTAATTTCTAGTTTCTCTCTCAATATGGCCTTATGAAAATCCATATTTATTAACTTATTTCACTTTTATACTTTAATTGTAGCTTCTGTCAATGCTAGGAAATTAGCATATAATTTTGCAAATAGGACCATTTTTCAATTTTATTGAAAACGTAGCATTTCTCAGGCCTCTGAGCTCTTCAGAACACCTAGAGAGCAACCAGAAACAATGTCTAAAGAAAACTTGGAGAATGAAAAAAGGATTAGAATATCTAATAAACCTTACATATTGTTACTACTTTAAAGAGCCTCATCCTATTTTTTACCATTGCATTTGCATTGGCATTAAAAATCAACTTCTGCAGAGAATATGCTACTAAGAAATGTAACCCAAGGGGTACAATTAAAATATAAAATAAAAGAGAAGATGAGCTGATTTACCTGGGGATTGAAAATAGCTCTCAAGTTTAAGCCAAGATTCTTCTCCTATAAAGCTGTACCTTAATTTTGAGATATTTCTCTATTAGATGGTTCCCTTACCATTTTTATAATGCTTGTTAAAAGAACAGTCTGCAAAAGCTTCTGTTTCCTTTCCCTACACAAGGCTCCTTTCCCTTTGCAACTGTCTGACTCCAAGGCCAGAATAAAACATATCAGAAAATCTTAATTAAAACATATAATCTGTGTAGCCTGGTTACTTCACTAGCTAAAAAAGAAACCCTACCACCCCCCAAAAACCAACAAATCACCGGAAAACCCTGACATTATTTATCATGTGTGTTTATTTGGCAAGTATCTAATAACCAGAAGTTTTTCAGGATGTTAATGAAGAAAAGGCAAAGTACAGTATCAATAAGACAACCGTCATCTAAGCAATTAATGCTAAATGAAATCACTCACATACTAAAGTATGTTTGCTTTGGAGAGAATGTAGTACTGAGAAGAATGGGGAAAACACTATGATGAACTGTAAACTACTTCTAGATTATATATAGTTCTTGGATTTATTCCTTGTGCTACCCTAAAATCTGTAAGTAAATTTAATGACTCAAAGTTTGTTGACATCTTGTATGGCTCAACTAAACCGGATTTTGGGCAAAAATTTTGACTTGCCTCTTCTTTTTAGAGTGGTCTGTGTTGGGAAAGGAAATTTATTCTAGCAGAAAGTCATGAAGATACTTACATCTGCACATCTTTTTAATAAAATGCAGTTTTAAAATCCCCAAATTTTCCAGTGTTAAAAACCTGAAGCAGGAGATAAACACACAGCTGACTGTACGGTGCTTAAGCAGTGAGAGAGATGTTGTTATGCAGCACTGCTAGAGTCCTCTCCACAAAACATCATCCAGAATGGCAAATATTAGGCTATCCATGTCTCAAAGCACATAGCACTTTTCACCAAACCAGAAGTCTTGGCAATTAGAAATACTTAAGGAGCACTTTACTCTCCGAAATACCACAAAACACGCCACATTCATCATCAACAGATTTTAACTTTTTATGATACTCTGACATCTGTGCTGGTCCATATCTAAATTTGTAACTTTGGGTGATACAAAGCAAAGATATACTCCACAATTTTTTGTCACAAAACTAAGAAGGCCGAGTGTTGTTTGGATTTTTAATCACATACATATTCTAACACATAAATGGACGTAAAATGTAAAGAGAATACAAACTAACATCATTGCATAAATGCACGCATGCCAGATAAAGTCAGATGCTCACGGCTATCACCTCTGTGTGCACGGGCAGGAAAATCGGACGTGATTACTTTACGTATATATCGTATAGTTATGATCTTAACTAAGAGAAACAGAAACAATTAATGAACCACATATGTAACAGTTCGTAAGAAAACTCACCACAAAATCTTGACAGAATTTTAATTATCAGGAGGCTTAATGCTATGCAAAAATATAGTGAAGCTCATGAGAACAGGTAAAATTCAGAGTATGCAAACAGTAGAGATCTAATGAAAACCAGTAACATGTCACAATATGTAAGGATAGGTACTGTGACTAATTTTGCAGATATTGTCCTATTAGGTTGATAAACTGTTCTTGTGAAAGTTACAATGATTGTTAATCTGTCACTTTGCTGCTTCTAGAAGCTTCCACAGTCCCAGTGTGATAATAAATTTAACCATAGATATTAAGTACTTGCATTATTCACAGATATTGATTTGTTACCTAGACCATCTGATTCATATTAAAATTGAAGCCTTTTTTCCATCATCAGAACTTCATCAAGGGAACTATAACTTAGCTCCCTTGATTTAAAAACACATTTTTTTTCCCTTCATACTAAGTGTGTACAGGAAAGTTCAGGGCAATATCAAAAGAGCCTCTACCTATGCAGTCTCCTCTGAGCCATAACAATTTCATCTGCAGAAAAAAACCCCAAGGTTCTCTGCTAGAAACTCAGTGGTGGACATGACTATGCATCTACAGACTTCACCTATTAGTATCTGAATGCATAATGTGGCACACAAATGCCAAGTTAACAGTTAACTACATTCAACAGATTGATAGATTTCTCTTTCTCCCCTCTCTCATTAGACCTGGAAGTTGGCCTGCATTTTGAGTTGTGCATACCAAATCTAGAAAGCTTATTTTATCTTGTAAAGGTCACACGAGTACGCAAATTGGTATGAACATTTTAATAAACTACATTAGCGCACTTCATTTTCACAATTTATAATTTTCATGACTGATTTTGTACTATTTGAGAGTTACAAAGAATATACTCATGAGACTGGAAATATCCATTAGGTCTGGATGGCAGACTATGGATCAGCAGTCATTATTTTATTTTCTTCGCTTTCTTTATGTTGGTCATGTCTCAGACTTTCTAGTTTTGTATCTTGAAAACGCAAACTTAGCCCTAAGCGTGACAGCAAAGAGTTGAGCACACTGTGTATGATGCATTAAAATTACAAATAATTTAATTTTATGCACATGCTACGCAGTTGTGACAAAGAATAACCAGAAAACAAAAAGAAATTGATTAACTGCAATGTTGGCTTGAGAAAAATCAGATGGCACAATCCTGAGGTTGAAACATGACATTTGCCTGGACATTTCTGCTAAATCTCTCTTTCCATCACAGGACATAAATGAAAGAAAAAAAAGAAGAAATAGAGAAAAAGTGTATGATTTGCCAAAGGTCATCAAACACATAAGTGGCTCAGGTGGGGAACAGATTTAAGGAGCTCCAATATAATTCTAAAACCATGTCAACAGTACCTTCTGGGTATGTATTCACAACGGAGTATGTGGTACACAAAAAAAAAAGAAATACATAATTTGAGTACTTCATTACTTGCTTTCTTCAAGACTCAGCATAGTTTGTCCCTAATATTAAGAGTATGCTACACATATATATGTAGTTCAGTTTCTCAACTAAAAAAAAATAAATATACCACAATCTAATGCAGATTTAAATTGAAATGATTTGCAATGGCAGATGATCATTAGCTGCAAGTAAGATCAATTCCTTAAAGCACTTACATTATGTAAGAACAAAGTTTTCTGGTCCAAGTTTTTTTGTGACAGAAATGTCAGGATGCTGCAACCTTTACTGAGCAGCTAAGAATACAGAATTGCACTGGCACAAAATGATATGGAAAGGTGCCACACAACTTTAAGCCAGAAGCATCCTATTATCAAGGAAACTTAAAATGCAAAGAATATTAACTCTCTGAAGCAGAACAAAAGTAAATTAAGTAAAGCCTCGCAGCTTGTATCTTAGTGAAGCATCTTAAATTTATACAGTAGGTGGAGACACCTCTTCCACAGAGCGAAGCAGAACTTAAGTAGCATCAAGCTGGCATCATCAGTGTCACTTTGAATTCAAGGGCCAAGGTAACCAAAAGCTATGAAGAAGGAAGTAATAGTTCTAAATCAGGCTGTGAATTACTTTATTTCAGTGTTAACTCTTTTAATATTTTATTGGTTTTGATACCTTCTTGGTCTTTCAAGTTAACAGTTTCTACTTTTGGATCCTTCAAGGTATCTTAGTAAGAGTATCAGGCTCTGTAAATAAATTATGCACCCTGTATTTCTCTACCTTCTGGAGATTCCTTTTGCTTTAAAAAGTTACGGTGATATAAAACAAGATGTGATGGTGTAATTAATTTCAAGGAAGAGAGTATCATAGTATTCAAAATAGAGCTGGGAAAATTCACTATAAAGCCCTAAAAAATACAGCATATTATGTTACTTTCTACAGAAATAAAGAAAAGGTGGGATAATTATAAATAATTTTAGTTTCTTTTACTTCAAGCTGAGTGATTGGACAGTATTCAGAGTCTACTCCAGCTCATCATCTACAATAAAAATATAAACCAATGTACAAGTGCCAGTCTCAGATGTCATTCAATGACCAACCCAACCCCTCAGAAATGATCTGTCTATACAAATATGTCCTCCTCCTGGAATGAAAAGATAGCTGAAGAGTCATTATTAATTCTTTTTTTTTTTTTTTTAAAGTTGAGCACACAAAACCAAAATCTAGTGAAAAATGCCTGACAGTAACTGAAGGTGACCAATCAAAGTATCCAGAAACAAAAGTTATAACCATGCCACTGTAAACTGAACCACAGTTCCTACAGAAGCAATAAGAGTTCTTCAGTGGTGGAAGAAAAACTGGAAAGAAAATGCAGGGCAAACAAAGTATACATGCGAGATATGCGTCAGTAACAGAAGACAGGGTTATCCAGAAGCATGGCTCCTTAGCCACTCAGAAGGTTGTGAACCTTCTTTAAGTGATAAATATACAAACAGTAAAACAAAATTGAGTAGGTTGGCTATACAAGTTACATATGCAAGCAACTAAAGCCTCAAGTGCTTGCTGGAATATATACAGACCTCATGCAACAGTCACGATCATAATTTTCACTAAGGCAAACAGACAGGCTTTTATGTGTAAATACAGAACTAAGAGAAATCAAGTATGACCAGCTCAAAAGTTGTCCAACACTTCCAACATCCAAAAGAGTCATCTGGAGCCTTGACAAGATTCTACTCTGCTTTTTATTTTCCCTGCTCTAGTTCACACAAAGCTATCGTCAATGCTTTCAGAAGGCCAGCATTATTATTTTTTAGAAGGCAAACAATAATTTGTTCTTCTCTTCACAGATGAAATTTTGTCCCACTCTAATCCATGGCAAGATCCCATTGATGTCAATGGAATCAGGATCTGAAATCACACTTTTTCTGCAACTGAATTATTGGCACTACAGTTGCCAGCTGTGGGAGAGGAGCAAGAAGACAGTTGATTATTTTGGTTTTTAATCATATTGGTTGAGTTGAGTTACCTAACAATAGATCTTAAAGTAAAAATTAAAATAAAATCAAAAATCCAGCTAGGCACACCTATGAAATACTGACTAATAATCCAGATCCCCTACTTATTACACAATAGTTCTTCTGGGTGCTGTCTTGGCTAAAAGCAAAGGCATAGGAAGAAGAAATTCCTTATGGTCATTTAAATTGTAAGAGTCTTATTTTGACTTTTCAAATGAAAAATCCTAATCTTTAAAATGGGTTTGCCAGCAAAAGCTATCTTGAATTCTGTCTACCAAAGGAGAAAGCCCTCACAGTCATTTGAAAGCTTTGAAGGTTTATTCGTACTGGAAAATCCATTTAAACAAACATTCAGGCAGACTTTCCTTAGTGCAAAAGGAGCTTCTGAAAATTTTAAAAATAGCTATAGGGTTTTCAGCCTCCTGAGGTCAATCTTCCTTGCATAGTGACTGCCAATCTCAGTATCAGTCTTCTTTGTAACTGTCAAACCTATAGCACTGCTTGAGAAACACTCTGCCAAGTGGAAAAACTCTTGCAACACTGATAAACATAACTACAAAATAAAAATCAGTTATCTTTACTGCAACAATTTAAATATAAACAACTTAACAGAGACAGACAGACATCCACTATCTGAATGATATCACAACTATCCAGCATTGGTCTATGGCTAACTACAGCAAAAGGTTACCACAGCCTTAAACACAGCCAAAACTTATTACAAGAATTGAAGTATCCAGAAGGTGACATATTTAATTGCAGAACAAAACATAAGTCCTTGAGAGACAACAGGAGAAAATGGGTGTTTGAATGACCATGTGAATTAAGGTTGTTGTTAAAACAAAGTTTGCCAGGTTTGAAGTAACCCATTCAGAAATGGATTAGTAGGAGGAGTGCCAAACTAAAACAAATTAACTTACCAAAGGATATGTTATTTCTGTAGTGTAAACATGTATCATACTTAAATGCTAGCAGAAGGTGACATGACTTCCTTGTTCTTCGTAACTTTTCCAAAAAGTCTCCATAGTAGCTTCACTTGATTTACAGTCAGATTCTTACAAAACACTGAACTGACATTTAAAAAAAAAAAGTCTATAAGAATTCTTTTTCTTTTTATAAAGATTCATGTAGAGTTATCCAAGTGACTTACAGCAATATATCTTCTGCTATTAGGACATTTGTCTCAACTCAATTAGAAAAAGGCAAAAATAGGAAGTGCTTTCTTCCCACTTTTCCACATTTACAATGCTTTGGGTTAGACTCAGTGCTTTTTCAGCAGTGTCAAAGTATATGTATTCCCTTGGGCTCTTATACAAATCAGTTATTAATTATTTTTGTTTGCCTGCTGTGCCAATCATGTAGATGAGCATAATCGTAAAGGATGATTCCAACTTCTTCATTGCTTCTGCCTCAATCATCCTTACTGAGGGAGCATAGTTATTAATACATCTCTTTTGAAATTTATTCGAAACAATATCATGATTCTGCGGTCTTGGTATTTTAGGGGTCTAGAGTCTGTGCTGTAATTCATAGTATTCTAACTTGGTTGCTTCCTGACCTCCTACTTTGCAATACTGAGTGGAGAGTTCAGGAAACTATAGTACCCATATGTTACCCCTGTGGTCTATAAATATTTCTATTACATTTTGCTCATTAAAATTAAAACATTTATGGTATTTCTTTGCAATCATTCTGTCATTTCTTGGATTTATTTTAATTTCATGTAATATCTTCTACCTTTCTTATTTAGTTCTTACTGAAGCCTTAAACTCTTTCTGGATGCTTTATTTTCACCTGCAGGAAACTGCTGTTGAAGCACCATTGATATGTATTTTCTCTTTTTCTCTCTCATGCTCTTTATGTGTGTAAATATAGATATATATACACACAAAAAATATGTGTGTGCATGTATAGGTATGTATAGATACACACAGCTGTGCGTGTATATAGATGTGTGTATACACATACATATTTGCTTGTAGTAAACAAATTTCTGAAGTGTTGTGAAAAAACACCTAAGTAATTTCCATGGTTTTTGTTTCCTAATTTTAGTCTTTAGGCCAGATAAACTTGACAGCTTATGAAGATGTGCTGGCAGGTTCCCATTATCTGGCAAAGACTTCTTTTATGGAATCTTCTTAGCCACAATGCCCCCTTTAGCATATTAATCTTTACACCTCCCCTGAGAGATGAGATAAAAGCCATTATCCACTTTTGTAAAACCAAAACAGAGAGGTTCCATTTAAACTGGTCTGTGAGTAGTAGTGGTGAAGACCGATTTGTCTGGCTGCCTAGATTCAGGTCTTGGTCAGACTTTGGCTTCCTGATTTGGTAGTTTGTAGTAAATTCTTTCGGTCTCCAGAGGAGATCTCTCCTTTTTCATTTTTATCACATCCCACAAACATTCAGTGTGTCTAGCTCCTTCCCTGCTCTTCCTCACAGATCCAGCACCTTGGCTGTTGGGGTGTGAGAAGGAAAGCTATGCAGGTCCTCAAAAGTCACCAGCTTTCTAACTTAGAAACAATGATCCTTGCTACTTCCCACTGCCACTCTGTGGAAAGAAATTGAAATATAATGTCAAAACAAGAATGCAGAGAAAACTAAAATATAAGCTGCAGTTAGAAAAATGTGCTCTTCCACAAATTACATGAGAAAAAAAAAAAAACCAGGTTTCTCTGCAGGGACCAACAGAACTGTCATTACAACAGGAAGTTATTTTAACACAAAAAGCCATGCTTTAACTGAACCTAAAGCAAAGTAAATATGGTTTTCTTCTGCTGTGCCTTCATAGTGATCCTTCTGAGGTACAACACAGTTGAAAGCTATGAAAGTACCTTTACAGAAGAAAACAGGTCAAAGCTAAGATCTCCATCAGCTCTGCCTACATGTACTCAGCAGGTGCTATTAAAATATGTAGTACTGACCATCAGCTGTTTTTTTTTTTAAAAAAAATTCACCTGGAAAACTACTCATGGCAAAGGCTCTCAGCAACAGCATGTTCCTGCCCCTGTGCCAATTTCAGCTACAACGATCTGTACTCAAGGATCAATTCACATCATTAGTGAGTACGAATAAAAATTCAGAAAAACGCATTACTCTGGTATGAGGTGTTACTAAATTGTATCTTCTACCTTGGTTTTAAGTTAGAAACAAGAGACAAACATACTGTTATAGCAAGTACCTCAAAATAACTCACTTCACCTATCTCACTCACAAAAAAAGTCAGAAAATCCTGTACTTGTTTTACCCATTCTAACATACCCTGCTAGTACAGGGAATGCGCAGCCTAGTCCAGTACTTAGCCATTCTTGCACCAAGAAAGTCTCCTCTTTACATTTGATTTCTCCAAACTAGAAGCTTTCCTCTGGATTCCTTACCTAAATCTCGCTTTGGCTAAGGCAGCTGATTCCTTGAATACAAATATGAATACTTCCATTTTTGTAATGGGTTTTTACACATAAGACAATCACATCTCATTCCAACATTTTTTTTTTATTCAAAACTCTCCAAATGTAGATATTCCAACAACCCACAAAAACTTCAAGGTTTTCTAGCATTCCTACTTTTGTCATTTCATCAACTTCTTACAGACTTTGCCCAAGTTTTTCCTGAAGTCAAGAGGCCAGAATGAAACAGAAAATTCTGGTTTTCCACTGCTGATTAAGAGAGTGAAATAAGTGTTTGCAGCCTTACATTTAGCACTGCAGTCCTTAATTAAATTCTTTTTTTGTTTTGTTTTGTTTTTATTTTTTCTTTCATTACCCTGTTAACTTGTCGTGCAGTTTCTGGTCCATTATTTCCTTTTCAGCACTAGGTCCCAGATGATTTTCTATCATACTGATTTCAATTCAGCTATTCTGTTTTCCAGTCTTGAATCCAGGCTTTTTTATTCCTAAGTAGGAATATAAATAAAGCTTTTATATTTGCTCTTATTCAATTTAATCTTATTGATCTCAGATAATCTCTGAAAAATTTATAACAATATAATTTTACATCCTTTGGGACTGTGACTCCTGTTTCTTAATGAAAGAATCTTAGAATCATCTTGTATTTGCATTATTTAAAATTTTTCTAAAAGTCATGTGCAAGACTACCAAAAAATTCGTGGTACCACATGTGCTAGGCAAACTTTCCTGCACAGAAGGAGGTCACATTGGCGTGCCTTTTTTTTTTTTCTTTGTAAAATTACATTGGCTTATTCTTGTTCTCTAGGTTCTTAAGAACTGGTTGTTTGTTAATTGCTCTAGCCTCTTTTCAGCTCTTGAAGTCAGGAAAGACAGACCGACAGTTAGATCAGTCACACTTGCTTTTCCTCTCTTAAAAGATTAATTACTATGTTTGCCCTTCTTCAGCCCTCTGGGGCCATCCCATTGTCTATGAGCTCTCAAAGATAAACACCACTGGTTTCTGAGCCATTGATTCGGTTAGTTCCTGAGGGACTGCAGGTAAACTTCATCACACCTAGATGACTTAAATACACTGAGCTGGGATAGATATTCTTTGATGTGTGCTTTTCCTGTTCTGGTTTATGCTTTCATCCTACTGTTGGTTTTAATTGTGTTAAATTGTTATAAGTAACTTTTTTAAAAAGGCCTGAAACACAGAAGAAAATGGAGCATTTTATCTTCATTTGAGCTATCCTTTATTTCCTCTTGCTCTCACTTATGCAATGGATTTATGGTTTTCTTTCATTTTGTTTTAACACCTAATATGGCAAACAGAACACTACTATGGCCTTTTAATGTCTTTTAGCCATGGAACTTTCTACGTATTTTTAATTTTGTCCTACATGTTTGTGTCACCCTTTTATATGTGCAATTAGCAAGATTGTGCTATTACCACTTACAATATAGTTATTTCTGATTTTAGGAAGCTCACATTAAACTGTATTTTTCTCTTAATGTAATTCCTATCTGTGTTTTACATCAAAATCATTGTGTTGTGTTTTTGATATTGCCTCTTTAAGGAACCTTTCCCAAGACCTTTATCCCTTAAATGACGACTTCTATCTCATTATAAGTTGGCTGAATTCTACCTTACAATGCTCATTGCCACTGATTTTCTTCTATCATTCCTTCTTTTTCTTATAGTCAGAGAGAGTGTACTCAGTGGTCCAAGTGGTCCTTTGAAGTATTATGTTTCTAAAGTGTTTTCAGAACACTTTCATCCTAATGGCCGCCTGCTTTCAGACTCTGAGCTCTATCCTCGCTATTTGTTAGAATCAAGTCTGAAATAGTTGCTCTCTTGGTTATTTTCTCCACCTTAGCAGGTCACCTTTGTTTGCTGGAAATACGGAGAAAATTAAATTTATTTTAAGGTGGTTTAGCAAACACTGATTCTTTTACCAAATCAGATACTTAGATCTCAGCTCTATCTTCCCATGTACAAATCTCAACTATCTTCCCATGTACAAATCTATTATTATAAGTTTCCACTTATTATTTCAATATATCTTCATTTTTTAAATCACTCCCTAAAACTGTTTTATGTGGAGCTAGCTTTAGAGTGATACTCTGCCTTCACTGTATTTAGTACACTTCTGCAACTCTGTTTACACTCTGAATGCATTTTTTCTTCTCCTGCCTTTCAGATAGGAATTGATATACCTCTCTGGTGCATTCTGGGTCAAGTGTTATTAAAATGTAATCTATTGTTTCAATTCAATGTTCCATTGATAAGAAAATGCATTTGAAGAAATGCAGTGATGATTCCTAAGATGACATCTAGAAAATTTCACTCCACAGTTCTCAAAAAAGTCAACCTCCCAATACAGTTTTTGAGAGGGTTGGTTTCTCTATTTAATTAATCACATATTTTATTTGCTAATCCAAGATGTTCAGAACATGTATTCTGAAAATCAGACATTACTAATGATTGATGTGATTAACAGTACTGAGATAATAATCACACAAGCCTCTGTAGTTGGATTTCTACTGCTAGACAAGCCTTTACGGAGGTATGATCTTTTCAGCTAAGAAAGATTGTTTTCTAGGACTAACCTCATTAGCTTCACTGGGAAGAAAAATGATGCTATACTTTATAGATCACTGACTAGTGCTAGACAAAATACAGGAAAGTGTTTGACCTGTTTGCACTCAAAATAAAGAAACCATTTCCCCTAAGGACCTAGAATCTCTATGAAGAAATTCAGTGCTGAGGTTTCCTCCTTAATGTTTGTAAAATGTGTTGAGGTCTGTGATGGGAGCCACTACAGATAACAATTTCCTATGGTGAAAGAAAAGGGAAATGCACAGAAAGTGAGCCTCTAGTCTTGAGAGCGAAAGTATCATAGGAGCTCTTAATTGTTTAGCATAATTATAAACATATGAATTCTTAAAAGACTATTGCCCCACTGGGTGTAGCATATATTCTATAACAGAAGATGAAAAATGACAAGTTACTTAATATTTTTGCAGAACACAATTTACATATCATAATGGATCACAAACTCAACCTAAGTAAACACTGTTATTTTTTTACAGGGAAAGATAAACATCACACTGAGATGTACAAAGTGGTGTTTAGCCTATAACAGACAACAGCTAATTCTTTCTCTCTCTGTGTTGCTCTCAAGGAAGCCGCAGCAGTGCTGCACACATCACTTAAAGAAAAATATAACTCCAGTGATGGTCCATAGGGTGATCCTCTGGGAAAAACAAACAAACAAACAAACAAACAACAACAAAAAAAAAACCCAAAAAACCACAACCAAAACAAAACAAATCAAACCAAAACACAGAACCAGGACATCAGTGAGGATAGTGAGACCTAGAAAACCTGATCCACGATGAAAGATTGAAGGAAAGACAGTGTGGTGGTAAAATTATCAATATTTAATATTTGAGAGGTCTGGCTAAGAAGTTAGTTATCTTTACTAAATCACATTCCTTTTGACTAAAAGCTAACAGTCCATAATGGTTTCCAACTCCTCAGTTCTGAGCTAGGGCGATACCAGGTGTGCCACTCCTACAGGCTCCACCAAGAGCATTTTCCCCACACTGTCATGTTATTTACTGTTTGGTTCTTTCCTTGGCAGTTTGCAAGCTACTTGAGTCCATCCCTCCCAGGGATGGATATCTAGCTTTGTTAAGATTGAAGTGACTGGTTTTACTCACCTCTTTTTTTTTTTTCTTTTCCTGAAACAGTCCGTAGGCTGGGGCTCTGCAATCACATGGCAGAGGACAGGGGCGCAGAGAAGGGAGACACTGTCCCAGTGTTCTCTCACTATGACCACAGTTAATAAAGCTTCTGTCTGACCTGTCCTAATTTATACTTGTGTTGTTATGCACTTGAAGTACCCACATTCCCCAACAACAGTATTAAGACCAGAGAAGGAAAAAGAACTATTATGTGTGAAGGAAAACAATTCTGGCTTCCCTAACTTCTGAAGACAGAACAGTAAGGAGTTTTCATTGAGTTTTAAGAAAATCCATATAGAATTCTCCTCATGCGTTTGTTTGTATATTTATTTATTTATTTTCGATTTGCTTTAGCTATCTGACATTAAAATGTAACAACTTTTGTGTTAGGATTCAGGAGGGATGAGTGCCTGAACTCTTCAGGTCCTTTCATATCCTACTAATTATGATTTCACAAAATAAAATCTGCTTTAGGGCAAGGATACAGAGTGGGCATGAAACATTCATTTGCTGGGCATTGACAGAATGGCCCAGGATCCTAAGACTGACAATAACCACATTGTACTGCAGAAACAGAACGCCTTATAGCCTGCCTCCCTTACCCTGAAATTACCCCCAGGGAAAAAACATCAGAGATTAATTTATTCACACAATCTAAATACTGACAGTATACTTAGAAAAGCTTTAGAGATCCCTTAAAACATCTAAGACTAACACTTGATCTGATTAAAGATGAAAAAGTTTCCACAATGGTCATACAATAATGGTCTCAAAAGCACGAAAAGATATCAAAGCAAGAAAAGAACTGATCTTGATTATTCAAACCTTGCAATTTACATTGCTGGATTTACATTGGAAAAATCAAATATCTTCCATTAGTAATACATCTAATTTAAGTGATAAATATTTTTCTCATGTCTCTATTAAAAAAATGGTTGAAAAAAAAATCTAGGCAATATTTCTTGCATTTTCTTTTGATTGGCTAATGATTGAAATAATTTTCTCAGCCTTGAAAAACATTATTTCAGATGGAGGAAAATCCTCAGAAAAAAAATATATTTTAGAGAAAGAATGTTAAGGAAAACTATAGATGCATGAAAAGTGGGAGTTACAAGGGTAAGTATTTTACAGTAGTTGCTACTAGCAACTGACATTTTATTTCACACACTATAAAATTACTCTGTTTTAGCTCTAGATACCTTTCTATGAATATTAACGTTTGTATTAGAATCTTTACTACCCTTTCTAACTTCAAGAAGAAAATGAAGAAAACAAAGAAACACCTCAGAACTTATATTTTTAACTATACAATTTCCTGCTCCATCCTTGGAACATATTTCTTTCTTCTCCACTCAAATATTTTGATGAAAAGACAGAGTTCAACACTATAGTCCGAAAGTGAAGTAAGTGATACTTAATTCCTACAGACAGCCTAAACAGCCTAATCACTAACCAGCTTCAACATCTGTTACCTTTGTTATCTTGAAATTACAAGTTTCAAACACAATTGGTTTGTTAAAAGTGCATGCTTAATAATTTCATAATTCATTAGCAATTTTGAAGAGTTGAGTAAATAGAAATCATTTAACATTGGGCTAAAGATGTCCATTTTGACAGATTTAAAAAAAAAATGTTTTATGCTAATGTGGTTTGTTTTGCACAATTTCAGAAACTGTAAAAAGACTTGTTAAGTAAAATAATGGAATATCTGTATGACATGTACCTCTGTCATAAATAAACAATACGAAAATGGAAAAAAGTACTTGGGGTGAACAACTTACTAACTTCATTTAATAAGAATTAATTTTCCATTTTGTTTAAAAAAAATTTGCATTTTTGCGGCACAAGTAATTTTATACTAACTTTTTACCCAGTTCCATTAGTACACTCTGAGCAATTTGGCCACAGTTGAAGGAAAATACTCCTTTTTGCCCAAAATTAGCATGCCCAAAAAGCAGCATTACCACGTCTATTTTCATTGCAGAAATTCCTCTTTTCTTGCTTTAATTGGAAGAATAGAAACAAAGTTTAGAGATTCCTACAGCATATGTGAAATTCATCACTCTCAAGTCAACATCCCATTCTGTAGTGCCACAGATAACATCGATTACTCATTTCTGTTCTGGTTAGTAGCCTTCTGACGCAACGGCCAACACAGAACTTTTCTAATTATGTAGAACTTGAGATTTCAGTTATTTAATTTAATTTAGAGATATTTTTTTTTTCTGAGTTGGGATAGAAACCCACTAAGTGGGTATGGGCATATGAGCATTGCTGATTCCTCCTGCCCTTCCTTCCCCTAGATTTTTCACAGAAAAAGGCTAATTGTTGCGGCTAAGAACCTTTTTAGTTTTGAAATACTTTTTCCTTCCAAATTTTAAAGTCACGTTTGTCTTCTGTGGAAGCAGGAACATAGTATCATGGGCACAGATCATGATGTGAAATACAAAAATTAGACCCTACAATCACTCAATCAAAGAGACTGGGCTCCCCCCCTTGCTTTTTTTTTTTTTTTAGGCTGGCACCTGAGTCTCACAATATTTGCTGCACAGTCAGACACTATATCAGTAGCCAGAAGACTTTGTGTCATTTGGATAATAACTGAAAGCACTTGCTCCCAAAGGGTAAGAGACTAAGATCTCAACAGTTAAGCAGCTCAAAAATTTATAGTTTGAATACAATTTTTGACATTTGTTTACCTCCACTGTCTTTCCCCCTGCCATCTTCAGGGTTCATTACCCAGTCTGTGTTCTCAGTCCTTTCACCAAAGAACATAGTAACACATAATGTAGTAGCATATGCACCAATCTAGGAAGTAATATGCATCTCATAACTCTCAGATAAGAAGCCTTCTAGGGAGAAGAAAAGTTAAAATATGAAGAAAAAGCAGTAAGGACAGAACAAAACCTCATTTCTTAAAAAGAGTCTACTCCACATCACTCTGAAGACGACTGTTTACACTGAAGAAAATTCAAAGCATGGAAAAAAACTGGGCTGCAAATGGCTTTTATTAGAGGAAGCACTATAAGCTTGTCATAAAACTGAAATTAAAAAATACGACAATGAAGTTTCCGTATCTCCAGGAAGCTTGAAACCAGAACAGCAAACAGACTAGTCCCCTTTCTGATGCCTATGACATTCCATGAATAGGGATGTGCATATTAACATAATGCACACTTAAAGTAGATACTCCTTCTGGGAAGTCATTACCATAGTCAATTATGGGTAAAAAAAGAAAAAAAAATCCTAATGCGAAGTTTTCCAATCACTCAACTAATTGGTTGCCCAATGACACTGAAATCAGTAGAGCCTCACCTCTGACTTCCATTAGATCAGACTGAATTATTGGAGTCTTAGTCACCAAAACCTTTTTCTTTCTGAACTAACCCGTTTCTTCTGCTAACAGATTAAACTATGGTGTAGACCTCTTGCTTTCTGAGCTGAGATACATTTTTGGATGAGTCTGGGACGTAGTTCTACTGCTTTAGCTTTGGTGAACAAATCACACAGGAGTAGTATGCTAATTAGTAAGGAGACGACTTATATTGACAGGCAAATATCATTCTAATTACCAACAATGAGAAAAGAACTACAGAAAATACTCTTGTGGTTTGACTGTAACAGCATCATTGATGAATAATATAAATTCTATTTAACTATATGAAAGTTGTGCATGGAGTATTCTCCAGCTCCTCTTTTAATCAAAGCAATCACTACAACCTCTTTTACAAACTAGGTTCTTCTGTCTTCAAAACTGCAGAAATGCCTAAGTCACTCTGCTGCCTCTTTCCGTAACTTGGTGCCTTAATCTGTCCTCTGATGTTTCAGTGATATCTACATATCACATTTTACCCACCCATTGAGGTCTTTCTAAATGGCTCCAAGTCCTGACTTTGCCCATTTCCTAATCTCAGATTAGCTTTCCCCATATAAAACATAGAGTTTATCCAGTAGTGAGGAAGTGAGATTTTTTTAAAAAATATATACTGCAACTGAAGAAATTTGTCAGGACAAGGTATGGAAAGTGACTAACCCAGGTGTCGTAGTTCAGCCCGGATCGGGACCAGACTACGCAGTCTCTCTCTCACTCCCCCCACCCTCCAAGAGAACAGGGGGAGATAATAGAAGAAAAACGGCTTGAGGTTTGAGATAAGGACAGGGAGAAAATCATTAAAGTTACCGTCACGGGCAAAAACAGACTCGACTTGGGAAAACTATTCATTTATTACTAAAACTAGCAGGATAATGAGACAGAGAACAAGATAAAAAAAAACCTCCTCCCCACCCCTCACTCTTCCCGAGCTTAACATTATCTCTACTACCTTCCCGCCCCGAGTGGCACAGGGCGGGGGAAGAGGGAATGGGGGTTGCGGTCAGTTCATCACGCGTTGTTTTACGCCGCTGCTTCATAGTCGGGGGAAGAACTCCTCACATTCCTCCCCTGCTCCAGTGTGGGGTCCCACCCATACGCCACAGTCCTTCACGAAACTGCTCCGGCGTGGGTCATCTCTTCCGCGGAGTGTAGTCTCTCCAGAACGGCTGCCCCAGCAGGCCCTCCACAGGCCACAGCCGCCTTCAGGCATCATCCACCTCCCCCGGTGTGGGGTCCTTCACGGTCTCCAAGTGGATCTCTGCTCCTCCGTGGACCTCCATGGGCTGCAGGGGGACAACCCGCTCCACCATGGTCATCACCACAGGCTGCAGGGGAATCTTGGCCAGGAGCCGCATTACTCCTCCCTCTCCTTCTGAACTTACCTTGGTGTCTGCAGCTGTTTCTCTCACAAGAAAAGTTCGTTCTTCACAACAGGCTGGCAGATGCCTCTCAGGATCTTTTCACATCACCCATCCATCTCATCTCCTCTCCACTTCATGCAGCTGGGCCGGGCCGAGTTGGGCCCGGTCGGCTGCCTGGCGAGAGGCCAGAGGGTGAGGCCTGCAAGGCCCATAAAATACCATAGCAAGTTACAAACCCGTTTTTGACCCCAGTCTAAAGCCCACATATTTCCAGATGGATCTACAAAACTGCCTCCCACCATTCTCCCATTTGGCTAGAAATTATTCAATAGGTAGATTAATAAGAATTTATAAAATGCTTAGAAAACAGAAAGTCAGACCAATCAGATTTTCCACATTCTACTCTGCTTTTTTAAAGTTCATGAATGATAAAAATAGATAGATCAATTTATCTATTAATTTTATTCTCAAGCAATTGGACGCTCCTGTATGATCTGGACCTCAAACACTCTAGGAAAATATTTTTAAAAGTTGAACAGTGATTATGTATAGAAATCTGTACTAGAGGTTTGCCTCTTTAAAAAGTCATTGAAGTACGTGGCTTAATATTGTGTTATTTCAATTTTACATAACCTACATTTCAGGAAAAATCTGACCATAGCATCCCCTCTGCAAGAAATACTAAGACACAATTACACAGTTTCCTTGCTTGCTCTGCAGACACATTTGTTTGATGAGCAACTTCTACTCAGAATCTTATTGTCTCTCACTACCCGACTAAAACAAATGAGACTTCATCCAAGCACCACTCAACACCTAGGAACCAACTTCACATTCATGATTTTCTGTTGTCACTGTGGCAATAATTCTCCCCTGCTGCTATTATTGTTTTTCATGCATACCTTGAGACTTGCTCATTTGAGAGTGCTCAGCACTTGTGCATGAATAAAAGTTATCTTGTTTGCAATTCAGTATCATGTCAAAGATACAGCTCCAGGGATGGTCACCACACCAAGGTGACCAGTTAAAACTGCAAGGAGCCATGGCAGGAAGGATAAATGATGATAGAGAGTCCTCAAGACAAGCAGTTACACTTAATGATCACTTACAGTGTTAAGCAAATCTAACTCTTGCACTTAAAGAGTTGTAATTAAAAAGCCACATATGATTTTTGCTGTATAGCACTATCCTCAAGAGAATAAAAAGAATATGCTCTGAATGAGAAAAAAAAAGAAGCACAGGCATTGGCATGAGATACTGCTCCAATGATAATTTTCTAAAGCTCTTCAGTACTCCAGCAAATTTAAGTCAAAAATTACCTCGACAATAAGCAGACTGGTGCCAAAAATGTGCCCAGAGTTACCAGAAACTACTAAGTAGTTGCTAAAACTGTCTGGCATGTGTCTCACCTCTGACAATCTTAAACTCCCTCTGCTAAACTAAATATACGCTAAGGTCATCTTTTGCCTCATGACTTTATAACTCCTTCGTATAACTTGGTGGGTTTAATAACTAAAGTTGTAGGGGAGGTTAGGCTGGTTGTTTGGAAAATTCAGTGGAGCTGTTAATGTTTTGTAGAGTTCTTTTTAAATCCTTTAGACAGAAATACAAAATTCAATACAATCAAAGAAAATAAGCTGATGACTACCACTGTTAGTCCCTTTTTTGGAATAAAAAAAATTAAATTATTTCAAAGAATTGTTGGGAATTTCACCATGCCAGAAAAGTTGTTCTGGAGAAGCATCTCTCCCACGAAGACAGGCTGAGAGAGTTGGGGCTGTTCAGCCTGGAGAAGAGAAGGCTCCGTGGAGATCATATAGCGGTCATCCAATACCTAAAAGGGGCTTATAGGAAAGATTAGGAGAAACTCTTCAGTGGGGCCTGTTGTGATAGGACGAAGGGTAACAGTTTTCAAATAGAATGAGGTAGATTCAGACTTGATATACAGAAGACATTTTTTACAATGAGGGTGGTGAAACACTAGAACAGGTTTCCCAGAGAGGTGGTTGATGCCCCATCCCTGGAGACGTTCAAGGTCAGGTTGGACTCTGAGCAACTTGATCTAGTTGGAGATGTCCCTGCTCCTTGCAGGGGGGTTGAACTAGATGACCTTTAAAAGGTCCCTTCCAACCCTAACTATTCTATGATCTATTTCATTCTAACTCTTCCATGGTGAGATGATTATGGATAAGATAGATAGTAAAACTCTTGCCTTCTCTTGGACAATGCCTAAACTCCAGAATTCACATTTTTAGTTAAGTCTTTGAGGCAGCTACTTCATTTTTAGTTCTGCTGTCACTTTTTCTTCTACACAGACATCAGGAAGATGTATTTCCTTCTCTTACACTTAATTTAGTTCTTGGTCTCAGGAACCCTAACTGCACAACACTTCTGCTCCCCTAAACTAAAGCAATCCATCTCCATCATAACCCTGTCATTGTTGGAAACATTGCTTCCTATTCACAGTGCAAAAATCACTCTTTTCACCTGAAGACTTGAGTTAGTCCCTTCTTTCAGCAACCTTTTCTCCTTTTTTCGCATGGCGCATAGCATTCTCAATGCTGGATTAATACTGAATTAAATATGCAGGTGCAGACTGGAAAGGTCTACAAGGTAGAGGAGGAAAGAGTAGACAGTTCTAATAAAAAGGTAGAAGGCAGAGTGCAGCCTTATTAACTATGGATGACTGTATTTCTAAATGTCTTTGGTCTTTTGGTCTCTTTCCACACAGTGGCATCTAATCCTACAGCTACAGATTGTTTTGTGATTACATTTGCATGAAAAAATGGAAAGCTAAATGAGGTTGCACTTGTTTTCCCATGGTCAGCTGACACATCTCTAGTTTTCAGAACCTTGTAGTCATCACATGAAGACTACTCACTATGCAGTGCAAGTTTGACTTTGCAGCCAGACTTTCACACATCCACTATCCCCTGTAAGCCCAGGAATGGAATGAGTCATTTCATTGGGCTTATATTACTTGATTGCTTCACAGTTTCGTAATGATCTGCACACTGGAAGGAGAATCCAAATATTGCGAGAGGAACAGCAATGTCATTGTGTTTTATGAGACTGTTCAGAAGGGCCTCTCTGATATACGTAGCTTAAAAGCTCCTAAGTCTTTAACATTAACTATACTACCTGTTTATTTATAATAATAATAATAATAATGGCAGAATAATACATTTTAATCCTTTTTTCAATCAATTGGATTAACCAATTATCTATAGCTGTATTTGAGATAGATATTACTGGTCTCACTGTTTTTCCATGGCATTTGGGGCCTGGATGCCAGAATGCATTAATAGAGATAAAGCACAATTTTATCCCACTTTGCTGAAGTGAAAGATCTAATGAAGTGACTCTAATATGTTTTCTGACAAAGGGACTAACTCTTTCCTAAACAAGTATGCTACACAGCACATATACTTAGCCCTTCTGAGCTCTTGGAGCAGCACATCATCTGTTCAAGTTACATTTTTATCTCTCCTTTAGCCAGCAGGACTTGCCTACAGGCATATTTCAATCAATGAAAGATTTTGTTTTACATATACATATATTTGATTTATATAGATAAGTATGCACATAGACATACGTGTACATGCTCATACACACATACTCCTTTTGCCACAAAGAAGAAAACGTGCTTAGAAAGCAAAGCAAAAACTACACTTAAATAAGCAATTTTATTAAGATTTCTCTTTGCTTTGTTCTTGTGTTTTTTAACTCATTCTCAGGAAAAAAGTCACACCATTTTCATTCACACTTAACCTAATGTGTTCCTATCATAAAATATAGAAGTTTTTTTCACATTAAAGAAAAACACCCTGAAAGCAGAGACAAAAAAAACCACCAAACCAAAACACAATTAAATTCAGGCCAATGTCTAGAATCAGCTCTGAGATCACTCAAATTAGTAGTCTTCAGCATGCATTAAAGAATTGCAGACCTACATTGCAACAAGTCCAATATATATATTCCAGGATATTGTCTCTGCTTTTTAGTTGTTACTACACTATTGCTCGCTACCAATTTACCACCTAACTTTCCCTTTTTAAAACTAAGTAAGAAGGAAATAATAGGCTGAGGAAATAAACTGTTCTTGAACATTACCATTGCAAACTAACAAGATCTAAGCAAAGTGTAACACTTATGTTTCATCTAATGGGAAAAGAAGAACTCACAGCAATAACAAAACACAAATGAGTCTAGTTGTGTAAAAGCTTTGATGACAGGTACATCCACTTGAAATTTTTTTTTTTCTTTAGACTTAGAGAATTAAGTTAGCAAGTAAACTAAAAGCCAGTTACTAAAGAAAATCGAGGCGTGTACAATGAGTCAGAGTGCGCCATCTCTGCATTCCCTGTGTAGAATTAGCACATATTTATTTAATGTGCATCATCTACTTGGTCACTTCTTTCCAAGTTCTATCGGTAGGCAAGTGCCTTTAACTCACCTGCCTTAGTATTGTCTCAAACTGCCAGGACCTCTGTTAGTGAAAATAAACTGTCAAGCATGACATAGCTTACTGTTTTTTTTTTTCTGTGCTGAGATTAAGGTAAGGAGAAACTTTCTGGACCCACTATGACAGTGGATGCCTACACTTAACTCGATCTTGAGGTTCTATAGTCAAAATAAAAATATTTATCATCTTTATTTTTACTGTTTTGTGACTGTGTTCTCTCTGGGGAGACCTTATAGCGGTCTTCCAGTACCTCAAGGGGGCCTACAGAAAAGATGGGGAGAGACTGTTCAGTAGGGCCTGTTGCGACAGGACTAGGGGTAACGGCTTTAAAATAGAGGGAAGTAGATTTAGATTCGATATTAGGAAATTTTCTTTTTTACACTGACGGTGGCAGAACACTGGAACAGGTTGCCCAGAGAGGTGGTGGATGCCCCATCCATGGAAACATTCAAGGCCAGGTTGGATGAGGCTCTGAGCAACCTGATCTGGTTGGAGATGTCCCTGCTCCTTGCAGGGGGGTTGGACTAGATGACCTTTGAAGGTCCCTTCCAACCCTAACCATTCTATGATTCTATGACAAGGCTAAATGCAACACTAAGAAAGGCTGACACTTCCTACAGTGGAAACCTGATAAGAAGAAAATTTTACTGGATGTCTGGTAAGAAAGATTCTTCATTACCTTCCCAGATTGCTTTCACAGTTTTGGTAGGTCTGGAGATCATTAAAATGTTTGGTAAGATTTAGCAGTTCTCCAGTATTGATGCTTGCCCAACTGTGGCACAAATCCACAGTTTCTTCTTACTAGAAAGTACCTGGGCAGCCAGTCTTCAATCCACTTTGTTTTACTTCCCTTCTTGCCTCTTCCAGCTGCTTTGACATCAGAGAGGCAACTCCATTCAAACACATGCCAGGTTGGGAAGACACCTGTTAGAAGTACATATTCAAATTGTTCTTCCACCTCAGAAACATGAATGGACCAGCCAAAGCGTTACAGTCAATGGCAGCATATCTGCACACTTAGACAGACAACTTCCATTTGAAATCCCACCATGACGGTAGAGTCTGGCCTGAGAACTGAAAGCAGTTATAACACTTTCCTTCACTTCCAGTAGAAGGCCTAGGACAAAATAGGCTACTTACAGCTAGCTTAAAAGAATCTTCTATGAAGTGGCTTCAACAAATGTGACTAAAACCATACTTTTAGATACACTGATGATAAATATACTAAGATTTAAGGAAAGGTGGCTTTCTCCTCCCTCTGATTCTAAGCACTATGAGAACTACTGACTCCTACACTAGGAAACCTTTACATGCAAACGACACAATCAATTACAGCTAAAAAAACCCAAAAGCATTGAGTCAAGTACAATATTGATGTCTAAGAAGCTTTAAACGGCTCTTCCTACAGCAGGAGTTTTTCAACTCATGTCAAGTTCTCTCATTACCAAGATGGCAAGCTGTTCTGCTGCTGTTGCTCTTTTAGATCATCAACAGAGAGACTGAAATTTAAGTTCCCATAGGCTTAAACACACAATTCGCTTTTTCAGCGGGCTGCCAGAACTCTCCTGCTCAACCACATTTATCATGAATGTTCCTCTCCCAGGTAGGTGATTCACAAAGGAAATCCAAACAGAGCTTCCAACTTGGAATTACTATTACCAAACATAATCATTACACAGTCAATTTTACATCAAAAGGTATATCAATACCTTTCTGAGATTCCAAATAACTCAGAGGACAGCTGAATACACAGAATGTAACTTTCCACTGCTTGTGAGGTCTTCTCTCTTCGTGTGAAATTATATGCAGTCCCTTTGCACACATCTGCCATTGTAGAAAATCAACCCTTGAGTCTTTTCTGAATCACTACTGCTTCCTTAGCCACGTGTCCAAGACAGAGCTGCTTCTAGATATTCCCTACTAAGGGCTTTCGTACTTCCTTTCTCTAGATCTTGGCTTTCACTGCAACACACTTGTATTACCCCTGCCCAGCATCCATAAGCAGCTAAGTATACCAACATCAGTGAATGCTATAAGAATTATTCCATCAGCAATACTTCCATCAAAGGAGAGAAACATTAATGTAAAATGGTAGGGACCTCTCCTTTCACTTCCTTACCCTTGTCTTAAGTATGAAGCCAAGAACAAAAATTAAGCTACTCACCAGCACTTCCATGTGTCATTTATGCTACATGGCTACTACAGCTAAAGAGCCCAGCAGCATAAAAATAAGTCTAGTAAACTTGCCTTCTTGTCTGTTTGTATTATTTATAAAAATGACAGGGGATGGGATGCTAGCAAGTTTTTTTCCCAGTTTGGCCATGGGGTCTGCCAGTTGATAACAGTGATAAAGCTGAGAGTGTTGGAAGAATTACACTGACTTCAAAGCTGCTTTGAGGAAAGATACCCAAGAGGAGCCAGTATTTACATAAGGTACAGATTAAAAAATTGTGTTTGGTATTTTTACCTTGGCAATAAAGGTGTCTGGATCAATCTGCAATGGTAAAAAGCTTTCAGAATAATTTAACTCCTTCTGAGATGTTCTACAAAATAGTAAGGAAAGACCAAAATCAGGAGCAGAAAGACAGATGATGTCACTATTCAAATTCATTTTCTTTATCAAGCAAAGTGATTTCTAGGTGGTCTATAGCACATACAAAGTAATATTAAAAAAAATTTAGTAATTTCATGCAACAGAATCTCCGCATGCCTCAGAAATGATAATCTATAACTCACAATGGAATAATTCTAACCAGTTTGAGATGGAAAAAGATTATTTCCTGTCAGAGAATGAAAGCACTCTCACTTATCCTTGATTTTTTTTTTCACAATGGAAAATATTTATTATTATTATTGGGCATTTTTACAAAATTTACCATCATATCTGCAGTACTTGACAAAACTCAGCATTCACACAAAGTGCTCTTACAACCAGGTCTTTATTTTGAGGGGGAGTCCCCTAATAGAGAACACACGGCCCACATGAAAAGGTGAGCAAGAAGCAAATGGAAAAGGAATGAAAGGGGTGCAGCCTCTCTAATAACGTCTGTTTTGAGGTACTCCCCCACCTGGCTGCAGTTCACTCTTTCCTCCATTTTTTTTATTTTTATTTCCATGGCACAGACCAGTTGTAAATGAATGAAGATAAATAAAACAGGATTCAACATCATAACTAGTCTTCTGTTTTCACAGTTATATATCATCATACATTCTCAGATTCTAACCTATACCTGTAAGGACACCTCAGTAAATCAGGATCCCCTCCTATAGGATTGTTCTGTAGCTGTCCTCATACAAGAATATTGATAAGTATGGATTCTTAAACAGGTAAACTGATGATGCTTTAGAAGATAGGTACATAAAGAAGAAAATAAAAAAGACACAGAACAGACCTTGAACTTACCCTTTGCAAGAGAAATGGCTAGTAGCAAAGGAAAAAAAATAATCAGAATTCTGACTTTACATTTATTTTCTAGTGTCATTTAGACCAAGTTAGTATCAATGGTGAACTGTACTAACATAAGCAGTAACAGCTCCTGCCACAGACTAAGGTCAAAAAATAGGATTACCAAACCATAACCAAACTTAGAGAAAGCTGAGAAGTTTAAAATCTCAATCCATTTCAGTCTCTGCTAGGCTTTTCTGAGAAATAAAATAAGAAAATCATACACAATCATTGTTTCTGCAGCAAAGCCAATACACTGAATAGGACTAGCCAGGTGGAAAGGAGGGAGACAAAATTATTCACATGCTGCTTTTATTTATTCCTTGGAGAGCACTGCAGCTGCAGGGAATCCTGAGTAGATGTTCACTTCCAGAATTAATGTTATGAAGAAAGAAAAACATGAAACTCTTCACTTTGTTTTGCTGCTAACATGCATCCTTTACATACCTCACTGCATGCGGCCATCATTCTTTTAAGTACTTGACAAACCACTAAGCACAATACCTTATCCCTCACTGAAAACAGCTCAATGAAAAACTGACATCAGTTGGTTTGTAAGTATAGTCATCAAATTAACAAAATGCCTGTTTGTTCAGGAAATCCATCATTTCAGGGGAGGCAAGCATAACGGTACACAGCCACCTAATTGGGACAATTATGTATTTGTATGAGTGACTCATTTCTATTCATACTTAAGTGCACATTGTACAGATGGAGTAATCCATTGATATTCAAGCTTTGTGTGTTAACATCATGTGTCCTTTTCAACTAGATTAGAATTTAAGTCAGTGAATCATAAGCAATACAGGTAACCAGTAAAGGAGGAAGACTATTCATGTGGCTAGTTATAACGACTCTGTCCTTCAGAGGAAGGATTCCCATCAACAACAATTAATTTTATCGCAATAACCAGTCTACCTCCAAAAAAATCCCCAACCCAACCACAAACTCCAGCTGAACTAATAATGCAAAGAATAGCATGCTGGGGCATGTGAGAGTAAATTCTTTACATTCTTACCAGGTCTCACCATCAGCATGTCATCTATCTTTACAGCACAATTGCTCTCTGATTTTTTTCTTTTTTTTGGTTCCTCTCCTTTATGATTTTAATTCTTCCTGCTATAGACTGTTGTCTTCTGTGTGAGCAGATTTGAACCTAGCACATTTTAGGCACTACTCAAAACTAGACATCAATGGTGATACCTCTTTAAATAAGAGTATTTTTGAGTTTTACAGAGCGTATTTCTGTAAAACACTACATTTGTCACCTTTTACTTCTGAGTAGTGCTACTGTATTAGTAGTTCAATAGATTTCTGTGAGATCATTACCTAGGTGTCATGCACTAGCTAGGCTCAAGCCCTGTATTTTTATTCTGAGGTGTGTTTCTGCCCAAAATGTTCATCTTGTATGAGACTATTAGGACTGATCCTATTTCTACAAGGGGACTTAGACAGATTATAAGATTATAGATACATTCTTTATGGTTAGACACAGAGCCCATAGCAGAACTGTAGAAAGAACAAGTTGTATGACCCTGAATCCACGGGATAAACAGGATAAAATCCACAGGACTAAAAGAAATTAAAAAAAAAAAAAAAAAAAAAAAAAAAAAAAAAAAAAGAGAAAAAGAGAAAGAAGAACATACAGGGGGAGATACTGTTCACTATTATCTTAGTTATTTCTAATAATTCCTTACCTAATGTTATAAAGCTGCACTTGCATTGTGACATAACCCAAGCAGTGTACCAGAAAAGATATCCAGCACAAAGGACTGAAAAAAGCTCAAAGTACCAAAAACCTAATATTGTGTACCATAACAGAAGAATAATTTTCAACCTAATTTACAATAACAGTAAGACCCACTATGGAACAAGATGCCTGAGACTATGTAGAGCTCTAAAAACTCTTAAGACTCCAATGACTCTAAGACTACGTAGAGCTAACTGGTATCATAAACTAAAGCAAATGTGAAACTGCCCAAAGACTTAAAGCATGAGGTATACATGAAAGCGAGACAGAAAGGGATCTCAGAAGAGAAGGAAAACAAAATGAAGAGGCAACAGAAAAAAACTTGGAAAAAGTCTAGGAAGAGACTGTTGGTGTATTTTAAGACAAGTGCTTCCTGAAAAATGGTGCCTGATGTCAGCAAAGAATCGTAGAATGGTTAGGGTTGGAAGAGGCCTTTAAAGGCCAGCTAGTCCAACCGCCCTGCAAGAAGCAGGGACATCTCCAACCAGATCAGCTTGCTCAGAGCCTCATCCAACCTGGCCTTGAATGTTTTCAGGGATGGGGCTTCAGCCACCTCTCTGGGCAACCTGTTCCAGTGTTCTACCACCCTCAGTGTAAAACATTTTTTCCTAATATCGAATCTAAGTCTACTTCCCTCTATTTTAAAACCATTACCCCTAGTCCTGTCACAATAGGCCCTACTGAACGGTCTCTCCCCATCTTTTCTGTAGGCCTCCTTGAGGTACTGGAAGACCGCTACCAGTTTTATGTTCTGGGATGTGGCATTTTTATCCATGTAAAAAAAATAAAAAATAAAAAAAAAAAAAGAAAAAAAGGCATCTTAAAGATGTCCTGTGTAATAAAAGGACATATTTTATTCTAAGACTGCTTCAGACACCTCAAAAGTTCATTTGCCTTACCTTAGGACTGCAACACAGTGAAACAATAAAAGCTTCAATTTGTATAGCCATAATGTCTAGTACAGAAAGTAGAATTTTCCAGTTATTTTCCAAGTTATGTTTGGTTATATTTCCAGCTCTAGAAGAACTGACTTTCAGTTATCTACTGAAAAAGCTTATTCTTTCAGCCCAATATTGTGAAGAGCTTCTGACAGATGGCATCACAATGCATTTTAGGATTTACTGTGTAATATAAAAAATATAACAGATACATAAAATTATTTTTGTTGGATAGCTTTTATCCAACAGACAGCTTAGTATTACCTCAAGAAATTCAGCTGGTAGGAACTACCCCATCAGCTTGTCAGGTAAGCCTACTTTCATAATTGCAATCTGAGGATTGCTATCAAATCTGATGCAAACTTAAGGCACAATGACCCCTGTACTCATGCATGATGAAGCATCCCTTCGCCCCCCACCTTACATTGGGATATAGTTTTAGTGAAAAAGGTAGTGACATCATAAGCATTGTTGTTAGAGGCAAGACTACAAAAAAAGACAGATTTGGACAGAGGAGACCAAATACAACTCTGATTGTGCAGTGTGCAGCAGTGTACAAACTTGGAAGTCCATTTGGCCTATCACTTCTCTCTGGTCCCACAGAGCTACAAGGAGGAGTTTTAGAAGTGTCTGCAGTTTCCACTGAAGTTTCTGTATTTCAAATGAAGGCGTTAAATCTTCTTCAAATAGACTGGGCTTAAAATAAGAAGGAAAAAAAACCAAAAACCCACAAACATGCATATGCCCACGTATTTACAATGCATGTCTCATCAGGCACAGAGTACATGCAGGAGTGTATGTGAATGTGCACTTGTATTATCCATGTGTGACAGGGAACGTAGTGGACTCCTAGGTGAGTTTAGCCTCTAAGCATCTTTCAGAAAAAAAGATGAACAGAAGAAAATACATGCACATTTGAGGGAGAGGAGAAAACGTTTGCTCTGCTCTTCATACAGATATTTCATAGGTCTCTTACATTCAATTTCTCATCTATGGGATTTACCCAAAATTCAAAGTTCCAGAAGAAAATATAAGACTTTCTATTGCCTCAAAATGTTTCTGTCTCCTGGTTTCAACTCTAGTCAAAAGCAACCTTCTTTAACTATTAATCTTAAAAAATAATTATCAAAACCCTGATGTTTTACACCTATCTTGCTTGTGTTTTTCTCTTCAGTATTTAACTTAAGTATTTTTCTGTAAGTAGCCCCTCTTCTCAGTGAAGAAAAAGACATTGTGATTGAACAAGACCTTGTCACTTTAGGAAGTAAAAATTTCTCCATACATTTGCTTTTCCCTTTAACATAGTAGAGCCATGACTTCCACGATACACCTTTAATCTAATATATATAGATGTTTCTTTACAAAATGACACTGGTATTGGGCTGGATTTTTTCCATTTACAAAGACAACAATGGTAATTTCATAATCCTTAGAACATAGCAGTTCATTTTGTACTCTGTAAGGATTTTTCTTTTGATTTTATTCTAGCTTATCTTGCTTTTTAAGTCCCATAATCTCTGCACAACTGCAAACTATTAGCAAGTTTTTCAGATTTCAGGTTCTCTCCAAACTCTATTAAAATTATCACCTTTTTATTTCAGATCTTGGCATCTTATCTTTTTATGCTTTACTTGGCTCTTTATCATGCTGTTCGTCTTTTCAGCATGAAAAGATCCCTTGCCACAACACTTTCTCACAGAACCATACATTTTTTTGCTGTGCAGCTTAGTTAATTGAACAGCAATGATGTATTTTAATTTCATATGTCTTACAATTCATTATTTCATTGGTTACATTTATAATTTGAGATACGTTTTAAAATAACAGAAATAACAGAATTACAGAAATAATAGAGAGTGAGAAGCCTAGAAGTCTTTAAAACTTTATATTTAAATTCCTATTTAAAAGCAGAAAACTACTGCATCCTTCACTGAGGAACTGTTGTCAGTCACCACAGTTTCATTGGTATTCATTTTGGGTCACAAAAGAGGCAAAAATTGCAGACAGGAGAATAGGAATATGGTTTGCATGAGAAGGCAAACTGCTCTCCTGCAAGGTTAAACAAAGATAATTTTAGAAGCCATACCCAGTAATGTATTTATGCAGGTTTTACTGACCTAAGCAAAACTTTAAACCAAAAAAAACCTCACAATCTTTGAAAGATAGGAGGGAAAAAAAAAAAAAAAAAAAAAAAAAAAAAAAAAAAAAAAAA